>WTSP01020084.1:11996-38522 GCA_025331215.1 Actenoides lindsayi
TGCAGGTGAGGTTGGCCGGGGCTCTGAGCAACCTGCTCTAGTTGCAGATGTCCCTGCTTCCTGCAGGGGGGTTGGACTGGATGACCTTGAAAGGCACCTTCCAACCCAAAACAGTGTATGATTCTATGATGTTTCCCAACTTATCCCAACACTTCAACATGCATTAAGACCAGTCAAATGAAGCCAAAAGGGATGATATTGCCCCCATTCAAACAAAACTGGTTTACTGTCAGCAGCAGCCAACATAAACTTTGTGACTTTGCACAACATTCTTCTAGAAAATAAACTCGACCCCTTTGCCAGCAATGACCTGTATACTGATGTGGTATTAACAGAAACTTGGAGGCTTCAGCTGAGAGACAAACTGTCAACCGACCACTAATTGGGTTTTATGACGTATCTCACAGTTTAATAATTTCCCAGAATTTAATCACAGGGCACCCAGAAAGATCAGTTCAAGAACAGGCTCAGAATTTGTTAGAGCCCTGTGTGAGACAGGGGAAGGCAATGACCTCAGCAGCTTTGCCACAGAATTTTATGAATGAACAAAGAAAGGATTTAAAAGGTAAGTTAAACTAATCTTGTGTTTCCTTGCAGACCCGTTCATTGTTTTTCCAAAGGAGTATTTAAAAAGAAGTAAAAAAAAAATTGAAGGATTTTGTGTTGGAGCTACTGTTTATTTTACAACTTCATATACAGATGACTGTTAACATGTGTGACTTGGGTTGCTCCATGCCTTTTGGCTGTGTCTTATTTTACATCTCTCTCTATAAAAAGGGGAAAAGAAGAAAAATCAGATTCCTTTGGGTTCTTGTACAAGCATCTCATCACATTATCAGAATGAATAGTACAGAATTCCTCCTCCCTTGCCCCAATTCAACATTATTAAAATGGTCCTAACAGTTTTTAATATAAAGGAAGATAAAAATATTACTTTAATATTACTTTGGTCACAAAATCCCATGATTTCTCTTGTCTTCATGCATTTTCAAGCTTTTCCCCCCCACCACTGTAACACAATGCAATCTGGAAGTGTTATCCCTCCCTTCCTTCTTTCCTCTATGGATTTTTTCAAAACCAAGGAAATTAGTAATAAAATGTTGAATTTTTTCTTTTTTCAGTCCTGAAATGTTTTACACAAACTTCCCTAATGTCATCAGATTTACTCAGCAATGTTTTTCTGTGCAAATTTATAGAACATAATCCAGACAAGTACTGCAGGACTGTGATCAAAACCTCATTTCTCACCTTTCTGCGTTTTGCTTTGCAAAAAGCTGTTCTTCACTGAGAGCTCCCAGAAAAGGAGATGTAATTTATTTTCCCAGCCAAGTTAAGTGAAACAAGATTATATTGAAATGGTCTGAAGAAGGGAGAATTTCTGAAGATCTACTAAGCCCTGTTATATTTATCTTCAGTATTATTTAAATATGAAAACCACTAAATGTATCACTTTGGTTTTCCTTGCAGTAACAGTCAGCACCAGACTGATTCGTGCATGTTCCATGCTAAAAAAAGGGGAAAAAATAAAAGAGCGAGCTTTGTGGACACATGTGCTATCTAAGAAAGCACCAGAACATTCACATTGGTGTTTTGCACCTAAATGAAAATGTTTCTTAATTTCTTCAACCTAAAATTTACCTGTGAATAGACATATATTCAGACATACTGATTTTGTACTGACTGTGATGATGATGAACACTTCATAAGGAAAGATGGAAAGCAAAGATGGCAGAGTGGATTGGGAAGAGGCCACAGACCTATATAGCAGCTGCTGCTATTTAAGATGATTCCAAAACCATCACATGACACTTTCATGTAACTCAACGAGATAAAATCTTCATCACCTTCAAACTGTCATACTTCCTCAGACAAGTATGGTGAGTACTTGGGTTCCAGAAGGGCATCAGGTACTGGAGCCGCTCCACTTTGCAAGAATAATCAAATATTTAAAGAGAGGGATATGGTGGAGAAGAGGGGGGATAGCTAAAAGGTGCTGTTAGCCAAGTCTACTTCGGACACAGAAGAACCAGATTCAGGTCTCTGCTCTGAATTAAAACAGAATGTTAACAAATCTGCTGTTGGGGGGAGTGGGGTGTGTGATGCATTTTAAAGTTCCCCACTCCATCCAGAGGCAGAACAGAAACATTTGAGTAATGAAACTGCACACCTAGCTCTGTATCTGCACCAACAGCTTCATTTTCCAGAGTTCACATCTCCCCCTAAATCCCATCAAGACCAGAGTTTAAATGTTAATTATGGAACATGTGCAGATTCATTTTATGCTTCCTTCTCTCCATAAGCAATGGGAATCCTTTTATAGGCCTTTTGTTTGGTTTCTTATGGGCTTACTTGGTTTCTTAATATATTACAGAGCACTTCCTGCGCTGCTTACGGAAGCAAATTTCCCACTGTTAGCGGGAGTTTTCCCTCAGTAAGGTCAGCAGAGTAGGTCCCAAGGGGGCGAACTGATCTCTGGGCTTAGCTACCCTGAAGATCTAGGAGAAAGCAAAACAGATATCATTCTTGTTTAAAATTTGCTACTATATTGTATCCTTCTCAGTCACAGCATCCAACACAAACAACGAGGAAACGTTTTGCTGCAATAATCCTTTCAATTAAGGCTCCCATTACGGCAAAACAGCTGCTCACTACAATACATCTTTGTCATGGAACTATTTATTTCCCAGAAAACATTTCTTTAGTTGTTAAGACAGATGCAATAAAACAGATGCACGGAAGCAGCAGCAATCAAAGCAGCGAGCAAAATCTGACCAGCTAAACATCCTTGCGCTGAAAAAGGAGTGCTTTCTATGAGAGCAAAATCTGTTCTTCTGAGATGACAAAAAAAAGCCCCCTCAATTTAAAACACGTCTGGTGACTCAATGTAACTTCAACGAGCTCAACTGAAACAGCAGCCTAAGGAAGACCTCACACACCCATCATTACAAAGGAAAAAGAAAACTGTCCCAAAACTTATGTCCTCCTGCTGATCAGCAGCGTTTGCATGGGCCCTTAAAAGCCTTTTGGAATGCCCACATGATAAATATTTGATGGACAACCTCTTGCTTAATGACAGAGTCAGGTGCTGCTGTTGGCATGTAGAGGCAAATGAATCAGCACCTTGCTACTGCCTCCCATCCCACACACACACACACACACACGTGCTCGCACCCGCCTGGCCCTGAGCAGCCCGCTGGATGCTATTTATTTATTCCACTAACAAGTCCAACTCACATTAACTGTCACTGGAATACAAACAGCAGTGACAAAAAGCATTATCGTGAACAGTTTAAGCCAAGCTTTGTGAGTGCTTGCAAATGAGCAGGTTTTTTTTCTGTAAACTCAGTCCCTGTGATTTCAACTCCAGGCAGCTTGCCTATGTGTTAGGCGACGGCGATGGCAGGAGGAGGGGATGTTCCTCTTCCCCCTACGTGTTCCCTATGATTTGAAAAGCTTCCTTGTCAGTTGTGTCTCTGACAGCGACCTGCAGTCAGTACTGCAGGAAACGGGGTAATTAAGAGAGGTACCTTCGGGTCAGAAGCTGGATAGATTGTGAGGTTCCCTAGAGGAGCAAGACACTAAGAACCAACACCAGCTCCACATTCGTGTTTTGCAGGAGGTCCAAATCTAGCACTAGCTCTTTAGCCATAAAGGCCAGACAGGTCCTCAGGCTGAGTAGGGTACCAGATCTATACTACCTAAATTGATATTTGCCTAGATCCAGTTGAAGATGCCAGGGCCTCTATCAATGAAATACTAAATGATTTCTCAGAGCAATGAGAAGTACAACCAGTAAACAGTGAGGAATTAGCTACCTAGTTCTCCTTTTACTCTCAAAAGCTCTGTAGAAGAGCAGTTCATAAATAGTATCTGTGTGTCATGCCCTCCTGGCTTCTTGTTCACCCACTTAGCACCACGGGTAACGCAAGTTTTGGTCTGTGCTCACAAAAGGAACAAGTAGTGGAAGCACAAATCAGTGCACTAGATTATCAAGAAAAAAAACATCCTAAAACACACACTGAACAAGGAGAAAGGAAATCAGACTGCTTCCAGGGAAGAAAAGAAAAAGACAAGGTCACAGCACTCTCAAGGTGGAGACTGTCTTTGAGGATCACTATGACAAGACAGTACAGTGTTGATCTACAAAGACGTAACACCAATCTAGGTCTCTGCCCGAGGCTTTCCAAATTCCTGGGCATTCAGACTCTGGATTCAAATCTGTTGTACACACGAGGATCATTCACAAGAAGTCAGGCTCAGCTCTGAAGGATGATAGAAGAGGAGCTGATATCTACCAGCTACTGTGCTCTAGACCCAGTATTATTTTCTGTCATAATACTTTGCTGTTGAAAGACCTACAGACTTTTCCATATGTGAGGAAGAAATACAGAATTTCTTTTAAAAATACATATATCCACAGTCAGCACTCGGTTTGAGGGATGCAGTAGGTTCCTCTCTTGCTGTTCAGAACATATTTGAAATAAAATGATGTAAGACAAGATGGGAAACATGGAAGAAAAATAAATTATGTACGAATTGTAAAGAAATTGTTTACCTCAGTGGATAAATTTCTAGTATTACCAGAGAGTAAGTCATCCTAAAAAGCCAGTGCCAAGGCACTGCAACAAAAAGTGCTGCTAATGCCATCACCCACCTTACCGGCTAATACAGTCCGGAGCTGGCTTCTTAATGTTTCTTCAGACATCATCTATTGACTGAAGGAGCGTGTGGTAGACACAGAACATGCCTCAGTGTAGTGGGACTGCCTTCAAACAAGGCAGCAGCAACAGCAGCAGAGTAAATGGGACCAGCTGCACTGCTGTTAAAAAATTACACGGTGCTTTTATTGGAACTCCCCTCACCTGCAGGTTGGTCATAATAATAAAAACACATACCTAAGAGTTTATTGGCTTTTTCTCCTCCTCCTTTATGACAGCATAATGAAACACGGTTGTTTAACATACAGTGGTATTAGAAATGAGAATAGGGAGGCCCAAAAAGTGGTTTATAGTTTTCCTGCTCTTTATTTTCCAAGCCTAAACGTAATGCTCTAAGACAACCCCTCCCCTAATATAAATGAACTTATAGTTCTTCTGGTTTTTGAACTCTTGAACATAATGCTGATGACCACAGTAATGCTCCAAAGTCATCCAACATTGCCTTATCACCTTAACCAAATCACCAGAAAGTTTCAAGCCAGAAGGTGTTAATTGGGCCTAAGGTAATACAACCCATGAACCCTCCTCAAGCCACTCAACACTCAACGCAGGAAACTTCTGCAAACCACCTGACTGGAACCGTTTATACACAGGTTTGCTGGAGACACTGAGCAAATGAGTTGGGTAATGCGGGTTTAGAGGCATCAGCTGGGTCACCAATTCTACTTCCCACCATCACAAGTGATGAAAGGGTATACTCTTCTTCATAAAAGGATCATATTTCATTTTAAAATAAGATGGGTCTTTATGATCACTGTTTGTATGAGAAGTTGACACCCAGGAAACTCCTAATCTGAGGTCCACCATGTATACACAGTTTGTAGATCGTGTACCAGCATCCTCACTTAACCCAAAAAGCCTCTCTCCTTCTCAAATATCCCCTGATCCGAATCCAAAACAACTTCCCCTCACTGAGTGAAAAAGTAGAAAAATTATTTTAAGCTATACACAAGATGCTATTTCTTTCTCACTCTTGTACATTAAGATCTTTCTTTGCCTCCGTTGCCACACAGTCCTCTCAGCACTCGGCCTGAACTCACCTTATCAAAACATTTTATCTGTCATTTAGCACAACCCGGTTTTCAAAAAGCCATTTTCATTTCATTTCCTGTCTCCAGTTGCTTCAAGGTATTTATTTAGTCTTGTCTTCCAAATGTACTCCAAAATTTGGAAAATGTGAATTTT
The DNA here is from genome assembly GCA_025331215.1 of Actenoides lindsayi. Taxonomy (NCBI): domain Eukaryota; kingdom Metazoa; phylum Chordata; class Aves; order Coraciiformes; family Alcedinidae; genus Actenoides; species Actenoides lindsayi. Next base: position 17,900 of record WTSP01020084.1, read on the forward strand.
CACCGGAGTTCATGTGCAAGATCATTGCCCCTTTTTTTCAGCATTTGAGCTAATCTTTTCATTCTTCAATCTAGGGTATCACATTCGCTTTCAGGAGGGAGATTATTCAGCCTTTAAAACTTAAGCATTTGAAGACCCTGGGTCTTACTTTTCCTTCACAGATGGGAGTTTTCCTTTTTTCCAACCTCCTTCCCAACAGGTAATTTTGCCTTTGTGCTTAAGAGCACTGTCCTTATTAAAAACTGAAGCACACTCCCGTTTAAAGTTATACCCAGACAATATATAATTCCTAGTTCATCTCTATTGTATTACCAACCATGCTTTTTCTTATTTTATATTCACAGTGCTAAACACGTTTCTCTTCCTTGTTTCAGTTTCCTTTGCGGAGTTCAACTCAGCTTGCCTTCTGGTAAATTCTATTTCATCCAAACACTTCTTGACCTCTAAGTTGGTTTCTTTACCCATCATTCCCTGAAAATTCTCTGTTTATTCTTCATGTTCTTTGTGGGAGCAGCCGGTCAGTGAGTTAGGTCTGGAGTTCACCACTAAAAGCCACCAGTGCTTAAAACGGGAGTTTTAGAAAGGTTGTGGCATTTTTAACCAGAAAACGTCACCACATTCGAATGCTTGAGCTCTTCAGTCATTATCTAGTTTCCCTAAACTTACTTTGCACTTAAGGTTAAGAAAACCTTAAACACCAATTTTGTTAACTTTGGATCATAAGAATAGTGATGACCAAGTCTCTCTGACGTCCACAGTCCATCCAAACCGATTTTAAAATAACACTGTTTCTTCAGAAGTCAACAATTGTTTGAGAAGTTGTTTGCATTAGGGACAGATTTGGCTGTACGGTTATTAGCATCACTCGTCCTCTAATTTATAGCATCTCGGAACAATTCCACGTTGATTTTCTCCTCTGGTATTATCTGAATCCAGCCAGATCTTACCAACCTCCGATTTTCTTGCTGTAATGTAATTTGGACTTGCAAATGCTTCTACTGTAGATGTAGATTCAACAATATCCCTCCTATCTCTCTACAGTCTGCTTACTGATTCACAGAGCTAAGAAGTTAGTCCACTGGAATAATCTGTATTTCTGTTTTATCTCTGTATCATCCATCAAGACAGCTCAAATTGGAACTTTGCTACCCTAAGGGCTGGTTCATTCCTGCTATGAGGAGGACAGGACACGATGAAGGGGCCATACTGGGAAGGAATCTCACACTTGCTGCTGAGCCTGCTTCCAAAATATGGCCAAAAAAAAAATATGCTATAACATTTACAACCAACAATCAACTCCCATTATAAGTTTTTGCTACCAAGACTCCTCTGCATTCAGACCTGCATTTCACAGGTGTGGATCCCAGCTCAGATGTATACAAATTATGCACATACAGTTATGCCAATGAACAATGTACATCCCTGCTCATCAAAACCAACACAGAAAGAACTGTGAGACTTTTCAATGATTAACAAATCACAGAATCCCAGCATGGTGGGGGTTGGAAGGGCCCTCTGGAGATGATCTGGTGCCACCCCCCTGCTCCATCCAGCAGGGTCACCCAGAGCAGGGGGCCCAGCATCGCAGTGTCCGGACGGGTTTGGAATCTCTCCAGACAAGGAGACTCCACAGCCTCTCTGGGCAGCCCGGGCCAGGCTCTGACACCTTCCCAGCAAGTAAGCTTTTCCTCCTCTTCTGATGGAATCTCCTGGGTTCCAGTTTGTGCCTGTTGCCCCTTGTCCTGTCATTGGACACCATTGAAAAGACTCTGGCCACATCCTCTTGATCCCCACCCTTTAGATACTGATAAGCATTGAGAAAATCCCCTTTCAGTCTTCTCTTCACAAGGCTAAACAGCTCCAGGGCTCTCAGTCATTCCTTGTACGCACTACAATTAATGCTTCAGGACAAAGAGAAGAGAACAAATTCCTTAAGTTTGGCTTTCCTGGCATACTCAGCATCATTTTCTTTCCATCGCAATCTGTGTGCTGAGTGGGCAGTATTAGGATGGCAGGACTACACGACGCATATTCGATCATATTCTACAGCCTAAGATGCTGCTATTTTTACACGATTTTGTAAAACTCATTCTCCTAATTTCATTACTTCACTCAATTTAAAAACATGCCACAAGGTCATTCTGAGTTTAAAATCCTTTCACCTCCACAGTAAGCCTACATCAGATCCCTAATCTGAGAAGGTGTGCACAGTCCAACAGCACTCCTATCAGCTCTCTGCTTCATGGCTGACTCTAAAGAAAACTTTCTGCCCTTAACTCATGGTAGAAGTTTCTCCTTAGGCTTTAGCAGTGTTTGCAGGTAGGACTGACTAATAGCAAACTCAATTTACCATGTTGTTTCTAGATTAGGTTCCCATTTCTACATTTTCACCTTCCAAAAACAGCAATAACAAAATTTTTATCTTGTGCATTCTTTCTGAAAAGGAATAAAATTGGCTAATTTTTCAATTATTTGAACACAGAAGAACACAAAAAGCAGGCTAGAAAAGCAACCTTTAGAAGATGTATGAAGTCAAACTGGTATGATTTAGGTGTTGCATTTAGTTTAACGAATTGAAGAAAAATAATGTTTTCAGAGTTACTGAAAGAACAAAACAAAATGTTCTCTTTGACATGAAAAAAAAATCTTGAAGTCTTAGCTGTGCCTCTGAATTGCTTCATGAAATAAATCTGCTTTTGCCTATACCTTGGGGTGAAAAGAGAGCTTTGCTTTGGCTCTAGTTCTTTATTCACTGCTAGAGTTAAATTAACAATTAACTAAACAATGATATATTCATTCTGAAGCTGCCTATCACTAGGGTAAGGGATGGGTTTGGGATCAACTTGAAACATTAAAATAACTAAAGAAATCACTTCCAGATTAAACTGAACTGATGTTTTGTTTTCCTGAAACAAAAAATATTCAATATCTAAGGAGAAATATTCTTTAAAGTAAATTAAATACAAAAGCTAATGCAGCTATAAATGTGCTCAGTTTTACAAAACAGTTTTCTGACTTCAAACATGATAGTTTCAAACCCCTTTTAAATGTCTTTTTTTCCATTTAGTACTTCCACCACTCTCCTCAAAAAAATCACTCCAGTTTACTTCCAAAAACCTTATTTTAAAGCCCTTTGAAGAATTCTCACCCTCTCTACCAAGAGCACTATCCCTCTCTTCATTTGAACCCTTCCAAAGACCCACAGTCACCTCACAGAAAAGTCCACATCAACTATTTAACTGCAAGTTAAAATTAAATTTTAGTTTTTCTCCCCTTGGCTTCTTCATTCCTTGACCCAACTCTGTTGGCTTTGCTTTGTTTTAAGGTTTCAATCAACACACTTCTGAGTTTCTACCATAGCTGGGTCCACAAACATTGCCAGAAGTCATATAATAAATGATAATGAAAATGGGTGACATATCATCTAATCAACCACTGGGAGGCCTTGCTTACAATTTCTTCTGTGGAAGCCGACAAATAAAACAGCTTGGGAACTGGAGTCTCTGAAGCTGGGGAAGGGTCTAGAGCACAAGTCTGGTGAGGAGCAGCTAAGGCAACTGGGTTGTTCAGCTTGGAGAAAAAGAGACTCATGGGCGACCTTCTCTCTCTTGACAACTCCCTGAAAAGGAGGATGGAGCCAAGTGGGGTTGGTCTTTTCTCATAAGTGACAAGTGATAGGACAAGAGGAAATGGCCTCAAGTTGCACAAGAGAAGGTTTAGGTTGGACACGAGGAACAATTTCTTCCCCAAAAGGGTTGTCAAGGGCTGTCCAGGGCAGTGGTGGAGTCCCCATCCCTGGAGGGGTTTCAAAGCTATGTAGATGTGGTTCTGAGAGACATGGTTTAGTGGTAACCTGGCAGTGCTGGGTTAACGGTTGGACTTAATGACATTACAGGTCTTTTCCAATCTCAACAATTCTACAGTCCCTTTTGGCACAGCATTACAAGGCAGTGAAAAAGCACAAGTATTATTTATCATACACAAGAACCTAACACAGATACAAGATTTCTGCACCCAGCATTGTCAGTGTAATGACTCTTGTAAATTTACTTCCAGTTAAGCAGAGAGGTTTTTAATTCACGTCATAAGAAAATGTTTTGAAAATACATTGTGAGAAAGCACACAGTATCAATTACAGAAATCTTTTCTGGCTCATAGGATGGAAGAGGTTTTCTGAGGTTGGTTAATGTAAACGTATCGCTTCATTTCCACTAATCCATTGCTAAAACTTCCATGAAAAAGTACTTCAGGATTTGGACCACTGATTATAAATAACACGCTCAATTGTTCACTCCCCAGAGAATACTTCTAATATTGGAAGGGGAGAAACCTAGCTGAGATGCAATATGTTTGAGCCAAAGGATGTTTATGTAGCAGTCTGGCATGCCTCCATAGGAAAAAACATGCCCATTCCAGTAGAAATCCCATTTTTAATTGCTGAAAAGCATTTTCTGGGTTATAAATAAATCTTCATACTAATGCTTTGGGTTTCTATAAAGAAAACTCAGTAGTTCCAAAGATGGCTTTAGAGTTCTCCCACCTCCTTTAAGCAGCATCTCTGCTATTGCCTGGAGTACTTTCTATTGAGCACTTAAGGATAACAGGTAATAAATCATTTTTTAAAAGGAAAAAAAAAAAAAGGAACAAATCATCTTTGTGGTTACACGTGTAAAATGTGAATGGAACCCTTGTCAAAAGCATGTAAACGTATAGTAAATCGAAAAAGAAAAAGGTCAAAACTCAAGTTGCACCATCCAAAACCATGAAGATTTTTCACTGAAATAGGTTTTATGTTTTAAACACTTTTTAAAACACATCCCTTCCCTTCCCAGCATAGCCAATTCATGCATTTGAATTCATAAGGTGACTACAACATGCCTAGGTCCACGGCCTGTCAATGTCCGTTCTGGCAAACATGACAGAAAACTGCTCTGAAGAAGGGAAATGCAGCATACAACTTGTCAATGCTACTGAAAAATCCAGTAAACAGCTACAGCTTTTACCCCTCCCAGAGGTCAACAGGATTTCAATCATACACCTCAGAGGCATAGAATAGGTACCACTATTGGGCTGCACTCCCAGGTGGTGAAACCAGGTGGGTTGTTATCCCATGTTTGGAAGGGTCCAACTACAGTGCCCTCAAATAACATACTAACAGTAGGTGACATAACTGTTATGAGATCAACCTGAAAATAGTCATGAACTCCAACTGCTTGAACTAAATAGTCTCCTTAGACTGAACAGAACCCGTAATCCTTAAGGTGCACGTTCAATTGAGTTTCTGTTCAGACACCATGTGAGCAAGTCTGCCCAAAATCAGAGTGAATTTCCAACCTACAAACTCATTTTTTTAATGCATATAATGTAAGAAAGCCAGAAAGCTTGAAAGCATCCAAATAATCTTCAATATTTGTGTTTTCCATCAAATCCTATCAATAATGCTGTTGTGAAAATCATTAGAAACTGGCTTCAAAGGAAAAGACTGACAAGTTTAAGGATCTTTTTCAAATTTTTGTTACAAATAAAGATATGTAAGGTTGCAAACATCACTAGTCCATAGCAGCAGATGTGGAAGACAACTCCAGTATATCGCTTCGTGAATACATTAGGAGGGTATATTGCTTAAATGTTCCATTCTTTATGGAGTGTCCTGTATTACAACTTTAAGCATGACACTTGCCATGGTTTTAACAGAACTAATGAGGGAGAGGAATTTGTTAAACCATTTTTAAAAACATATAGCTCAAAATCAGTGGTTTGATTTGGTTTGGTTTTTTTGAAGTTATTTTCAAGTGATTTCTGCATACATACTTTGGGCAGCAGTTACTTCACAAGTAATGTGCAGAAAAATCCTGAAAAGCTAAAAACTAAAGCTGTTTCAGAGCAGAACATCCACTAATAGAGAAAATACTTTTTTTTTTTTTTTTTTCAAATACAAACCACTCAATCATGAAGATTTCAGTGCAAGAAGAAGAGGTTAACAATCTGTTTTCTGCTTCACGAGTATCATATCACAATATTCACTTCAGGTCCTTATTTTGTTCAGAAGTCTTATTAACATGCAGTATAGACCAGGTAAAAAAAATAAGTATCTAACTGAAGAATTTTGGGCTCACTTGAGGGTCACATGGTCAACTCAGAGTACCATCATGAGGAATCTATTTCTATTCACTGAATATCTGACCCAAATCATTTAAGTTAGCTGTCTAAAGTCAGATGTCTAAAGTTAGACAGTGTGAAACTCCAGAAACCTAGTACAGCTGAGTATAAAAAGGCTGATAATAACACAAATGCATTATAGAACTGATGTATACACATAGGTAAAGCAAAATAACATTTGTATGATTTTTTTTTCCCATATTAATTTGGATCAATACTCCCCTGAAACCTCTTTAGCTACATCTGATGATCCAAATTTGTCACTGCAACCCTCTGCATCTTGCAGGTCTGTGCAGATTATTCCAAATCACAACCCTTTTAGAACTGAAAAAAAAAACCCTCCATGGTTCTATTTCTTTACCATGGTTTCAGCAATACTCAAAATAATGTTCAATTAACAGCTATTAAGATTTGGATATTATTCATCAGTTTATCGATCTACATATTTGGAAAACATCATTGTTACTGATACACCTGCTATACCAAATTACCTTTCTCAATGCAAAAGAGATATAACTTTTGTCATGCTGAGCAGCATCTTAATTCAGCAGCAGTCCCATTCTTGTTGCCAGTAACATAAGCAGAGTCAGCAAAATATGTGAAATTAACTGATTTCCACATAGACTCCCATATTTTTTATTTACATGGTGACTGGCTACCGAGTCTTATTAATCAGAAATTATGAAATGAAATAGAAAAAGGAAATGAAAGGAAAGCTAACAAAGTAACAACAAGCAAACTCACTTCTGTTACAGGGATAAAAAAAAAACCAAAAAAAAAGACACATAAACCACTTATTTAAAACTGCCAAATGACCTTATTGGCCCAAGACAGGGCAAGTGCATATAGCCATGCTTGATTATTTCTATCACAAGGGCAAGTACAAGCCTTTGCTAAAGACAAGGACATCATTATGGTAGACTTTAGACACAGAAGATCACTACTATAATAATCTCACAAACAAAGACATTAGAAACTAGGCTGTGGCACAGCTTACTGTCTGTCATCTCCAGAGAACTAGGCAACCAAACAGCTGCTGATTTTAGAGATAGTTCTGGTAGAAAATGACAGCCAAAAATCACGTGGCTTTACAACACATGTAAAGAGATATCTGCCACAAAAGCAGTCCCATCAGCAATGCTTGAAAAGCTGATCTAGTCAAGTTTTAAATTACTCCTGCAGACAAGAAATGTTATTTACAATGAAACCTTTTTTTGTAGTTGTTTCACGCGGAGCAGCGCATTTCACTGTTTAATCAGGTTTGTGATCACTGATTTCAAGGGTTATAAATAATAGACAGGGCTGAACAAAGAGAGGTAACCAAATACATTCTCAGCTGCCCATAAATGCTCATGAATATATTTTTCCGTATTCCGCCAGCTTCACGGACAATGAAGTAGTATGTCTGCAAACAACGCGTTCAGTTGTTGTTGTAAATCTTAAATAACTCAGTGTTTCAGCTCTAACTGAAGGACAGGTCTCCTGAACTTCAGAAGAGGTTGGTATTTTCACCTGGCAGGCAGCATCTTAAATATATTGAACACAGGCATATACAGGAGACTGTGCCTTATCTCCATTATTAAGGATTAATATTACTTCATCTTAATCATTACATTTTTAAAGAACATTAAATATTTAAGGGGAAAAAAACCAACTTATTAAGCTATGAACACTATCTGAACTATTTCTGTGAGTATATTTTTTCCCCAGTGTTTCTGTTTATGTTTGTGATAAAATTAAAATTAATCTAGACTAACATCATCCATTCTAGACTAATTTCTAATTGTATAGCCCTAAATTTGGGGGGTAGAAGTTGCGTAAATTCAGTAACTGAAAAGTGCCAGGTGATAAACTAGGAAAATAGATGGAAGTAGGAATGTTGGTCAGACTGGGGAGTTGAGTGAGCTTAGAGGAGACAAGGAAGAAAAAGCTTTGTGAAAGGAAACCAGGAAACTCAAAAGAATAAAAGGACTGAGTCAAAGGAAGTAAGATTTTGAAAAAAAAAAAGACAAACAAAACAGAAATAGAAGAGAAGACTCAAAAAAAATTAAGTGATAGAAATGAAAGGAGAAAAAGACAAGAAATAACAAGTGAAATATATAGCCACGTAGGAGGTTTTGATGTTTGGGTCTTTTTTTTTTTTTTTAATAAAGTTTGCTTTATTTAACTTTTGACTCTGATATATTGGTGGTTTGGCTAGTTTTCACTAAAATATAGATTTCCCCTTTCTTTCCCACCCTCTGGACATGAAAAAAAGAAAATCCCTCAAGGCTTTCTAGAAAGATACACCTCCACACATATGTACACAATTTTAAATGGTGACAGGGACAGTGGGCCAAAATAGTTACACTCAAATATTGAATTTACAGAAGAAATTAATTCTCCTCAACATACCATAATATGAAATTCAAGAGAAGTGTGATCCAGTATAACACACGATATGGGGAAATTATCCAAAGTCCTAAGAAAGCATTTTCTTCTGAAGAAAGATCGCTGTCATCAGTGAAACAAACTAGATGATTATCAAATCACACAGAAGTAAGTTTTAGTCCAGCAGACATTTTTAGATGCTAAAAGGAGAGAATTAAGATCTGACTCTCCACTTGGAATCCTGAAAATGGCTCTGTTTATCCTGTCAATCACTTCTCCTGACACAGAAGCAGCAGCAAAAATAAAACAAACAAAACCAACAGAGTAATTGAGAATTATCTGGGAAGTTGCACCCAAATTGCCCATGAGTGCCTCCCTCTGAACCACCACCTTCAGCACTTGTAAGAGAAACTTAAACTCACAGCTGGGCATTTACTGATGTTTCATTCTCACACTGTCCTGGTAATTTTCCCCTGTAAAAATGACTGACAGCCTTACGTAGAGTGGGATTTCCTATCTTTTCTGCTTACTTTATTTATTTTTCAGCCCTGTTTTTGCTGGCTCCACTGGATGCTTACACTGTCAATATAAACTAAGTCCACCCAATTGGTATGGGTCCCTGCCAAAAGACAATGTGTTGGCTTCTTAGGTTGACTGGCAGAGAGAAAAATGGGTGTGGGGAAGTAGAAGAGTACTGGGAGACATGATATAAATGCAGGAATGAAAGCACAAAATAGAAATGTCAATCAGACCTTTTCCACTTCTGTACTATAATACTACATAAAGATGCCTTCTTCACCAAGAGGGGAGAGATCTGAACTCTACAGCTAACAGACTAGATCTCAAAAGCACCCTACTTCTCACCTGATTCTTTACCTCGTCTCATAGCTCCGTCAAGATACTTCAATTGCAATTCACAAGGTGCCCAAATTTGCTACAGCTCAAATCTATTCCACTTTAAGCAATCTTTGTACATCTGACTCTGGTCTGTTTATAACTCATATCCCATTTATGAAGAATGTTTAGCAATAACACTGTCTTCGTGTGATCCTTTACACTTCCTTTAGCTTACGTGTCAAGACTGTGTAGCACCACGGTCATCTCTGTCAATTGACACTGCTGAATAATCACACAGTAAAAACAAAACAATAATGCAAAATGGATTAATTCAGTGCTGCGTCTCTTTTAAATGAACCTAGCCTGTGAAATGTACTGTGGCAGGATATAATTTTGGTAAGTCCTTCAAGGATTTTAAAAAAGGATCGGCATCTATCCCAGCTAAAATAAAAGCAAAACAGTGAGTCATCGTAATTAGGATGGGTCAGGATACACTTTCCACAACAAAAATGTAACCGGGCCTTGCTTCTCCCTGTTAGAGCCTGGAAGAGAAAGTTCTCTGCCTTATACAGCTTCCCCTATACACAGACTAGACAAAAAACTGCATCAATAGCCACCATATGCACAAACAGACGAAACAAGAGGGATTTTAGTTTTCCCTCCTTCCCCCCTCAAACTAATGGAAAACATTAATAAAAACTGGTACAACACGAGTTGTACTTCCACTTGTAAAAACTGACTGGTGCTGTCACTATGTGCCATGTGGTAATGAAAAGTTCACCAGACAATTCTGAAACTCCTGCTTTCTCTCTTCATCTTTTCAAGAGAAATAGGGATGACAGCTTGAGGGGTCACTCTAAACCAGAACCTGAGACTCTCCATGAACTCCTATCAGAAAATGCATGAAAAGTTTCCTATGTTTCTTTTCTCGATGTCAGTATTCCAGGTGAAATATAGTCCTAAAAGGGATGCCCCGGTACCACTACCAGACATCCCTGCTGCACCTTGGGGCAAGAATGGCATCATTATTGGAAGTCCTTCAGCACCAAAGCCAGCACATAGTGAAACTAGTGTCAGGGAATTTACATGATGCATTACAAGTGACCCCACTTTATAAGGGGAAGATGCTCCCAACTTCACCTTCTACTACACAATGACTTTCGCATGTACTGTGTCCACCAGACATTCTGAAGAATGAAACAAGAGACATCTTACCTTGCATTGTTGTTTTTGTAGGTTCTGCAAACAGAGGAATGAGCAGGAGGTAGATGAGGTAGACAAAGGAGAGCCCATTGTAACGGAAAGCACAGGCTGTGATGAGAGAAAAGGAACATATTGTTTAATCAGCCTGTGGATAATCAAATTCAATAGCACAAAGCATTTCCCATTCGAGTTTACTATTCACCATACCAACTTTTCACCACTTCTTTAAACCATTTCTAAGCAAGTATTCAAGTTTATGTTTAAAATAAATATTAAAATTAAATACACTTCTGAAGTATTTTCACAGTAATACATATTTTAAGTTTAGCAAGAGGCACATTCAAGCTACAAAGACTTTGTCCAGAATGATGGACAACAAGTTGTTACTTAAACTTTTTACTTTCCTCATACAGAAACTCATTAAACAATTCCCCACAAAATAGGGATGCATAAATCAATATTTATGGGCTCTCTTGAAGAAGCTACATACGAGTTCATTATACTACAATTAAAGATTAGCAGTAAATAATGAAGAAGAATTATGAACTGTATTCAGATTCCAAATTACAGCATGCCTATGATCACCAGTTATCCTTAAAATCGCAACGTCTTTAAATCATTACAGAGGTCTTTCTATTTTACTGTCACTCATTTGTTTGTTCTTAACAAAAGACTGCGGAGTACAAATGAAAAAGGGCTTCACAGCAACATGCAACTGGTGTTAGACAAGGTTTTCTTAAGAACAGAACTACTCTGATAACTTTGTCTAATATTTCCTCTTCTATTTAAAAAAATAAAACATAAAAAAAAAAGGTGTTTTCCTGAAAGTACCCAGGTCAACAGGCCATTAAGAAGCAATATTGCTGCAACCAAGGTGTATCTTTCCAAAGAACATCATGTATGTTCTGTGGTGAAAGAGGAGTATACAGACTTCCACACAGAAAAGACGAACCCAACAAAAATCAACATAATCTGCAATTCCACAGTGCAACAGATACTGAAATACCACAAGACCTACCACATTCAACCATTCCCAAGAGATAAGCCAACTGCAGAAGAGTCAGGAGATAAATTAACCTCTCCATTTATTTACTCATGGAACGTAACCAGTACCAATTATGTCTTCTCAGCTATATCCAAAACAATTTGGTTTTGGAGGACTGATACAGCCTTGGTCCTGCCAGAAACGTATATTCCAAAAGAAAACAAGTTTCTCCAGCCATCACTTTATTAAATTTCGTGGAGACTGTACTGGGAGTTAACAACTTAATCATTAATTGGTCCTTATCCTCATCACATCTGTCCATTTTAGTTATAATACAAAACTGAGAAGTCACTCTAGTAACAAACAAATCCATACAATAGCTGTAATTTTTATTTCCCAAACATAGCAAGGTTTTGAACAACTGACTCAATTTCTTTAATAGCCCTGATGGAAAGACTCTGGATTTATACTCCATGTCTGCAGCTCAGCCAAGAAACGCGTGAACTTTATGGGTAAATTTGGCAAGAAGGAAGGACGGGAAGCATCTGCTCTACTTCTAAACTGATACAGTTCTGCTACCAGCCTTCAAAAAATTTTAACAAGGACTATGAAAACCATCAAAGCTTGATAGAGGGTTTTTCAGAGTGAAATTCAGAATGCTCAAGAGCAGCTTCTCATTTGCCTATCAGAATTTAAAAGCAGATTACTCCTACCACTTACTACGTAAGCTCACTTTATAGCCACAGCTTTTAAAGGCCACTGGAAGACTTAAACCAACACTTATAACTAAGAAAAACTGCAAGATAGATTAAATAGGACCTATGCTCCTGGGAATTCTCTGAGCAGTTATCAGAGCTTTAAAGTGAACGTGTTTGAGGAGTCAGCCCTGCTAGTATGCACTCAGGGTGCTCTGCAGAAGAACATAGGATATGCGATGGCCATTAGTGACCTTCTTGAAATGAATGGCAGAGGAGACTCCCAAGATCAGGACAAACCCCGAAATAAACCTTTTTGTAAGTTTAATTTGGGTGGGAAGAAGTTTGTTGGCATTCACAGAAAAAGGTACAGTACTGGTTCAAGGGTGATCTAAAGGCTGAAGGCTTTTCCACTTCACAGGGAAAGATCAATGTTCTCAGTCATTCTTGTAGCTGAATAATACTATTAGCAGATAATCCCATTATCCACATACTACCAGGATTGTGTCAATCAGCTTTTAATCATGTTAAACAGCTTACTTAGTGCAGTATTACACACACTGCCTTCTTTCTTCAGAATTGAGCCTGCTACACTTCTCATGGGCCATCTTGCACTCAGTTTTCCCAGTACAAAGATAGAAAACAGCAACCAGATGCTTCAGATACCCTCCTTCAATAGCTGTATGTCAGCACCTTGCTAACAAGTCCATGGCAAATATTTAGAACCTCTAGCTATATTGAAGCATCCTCCAGCAAACCAGTAACATCGGGTAGACATTGCCTACTTTTAGTTAAGCAGTTGCAGGAGCAGCAGCAATACATTTCTCAGTATTAATAAATCAAAAAAACAAAACAAAACAAAATGACCTAGCTGCAACATTTTTACTATTCCCTGCTGCAGCTGTTTCACTCTTTCTGTATCCTGCTTATCTCCATTCATCCAGTACATTTTGCTGAAGAGATCAGTGCCCTACCAAGCTAATGTGCCAGAGCAAGGAGCCACAACTGAATGTATTTTTAGCAAGATAAAAGATCAGAAAACAGCACCTGTACTGTATTTACATATTTACACTACACTGCAACACTATTTGTCAAATGTATGTATTTCTAAACTCCGATGCTCAAACCTATCTAGAACAAGTTGCTGGGCATAAAATCAGCTTCGGTTTGTTCCTCATACAACAAAAAAAGGACGATCCAAAAAACAAAACAAACCCATCCTCCACCCTCCCTCTGGCATTCACAGAGGTCTCCTTTGGCAAAGGCAGCTATAGGGAGGTGTCCACCATAGGGGAAAATCCCATTTCAGGTCAACAAAATTCCATCAACACAAAAAGCACCTACACAAATCCAAGCGGTATAGAAATTTCTGGATATTTGGGTTGCATTGGTCAGTTTGCACTACCAAAATTATTGCAATTTTAGCATTTTAGACCTGTTACCTATGCTCAAAAATGTCTAATCGATTAGTGAAATTAATTTCAGAGGAATTATTCTTGTACTATATTTACCTCGAAATTTACTGCTTTCTATTTCTAGACCTGAGGATATTGTGTTCTCAAAAGCTTTTTTTTTCTCAGCAACTACATAAACTGGACTATTAACAGAGATTATTTCTCCATACAAGTCTTTTTTTTTTTCCATATAAAGTGTCTTGCAGAAATATAAAAATATTTCGAAAACATCTGGTAAAAAGAAATATTTCATAAGCTGAAAGTGTTAATTTTCTTGGTATCCAGGAAACCCTCCAGCTTCTTAGCTTCAGAAATACAGGTTTGCTTAAAAGAACACTAACCAAAAAAAAAAGCTTAAATAGGTAAATACATGCAAAGTCCATATACACTTCCTTCTCTTCAGTCTTTTTTTTTTAAACTACATTTCTCACCATGTTTTCCAACAGCCTCTAGTAACAGAACTCCAGAAATGTGACTTTCATCTCTGAAGTTCTGCTGCTGTTCAGAGCCCACTTTTTTATAATCAGCTGAAGTACTTTAAGGCACCTACCCTTGGGTGGCAAGAAAATATATATAACACATAAGAATGGTTTCTCCATTTGTGATGATTGGAAGTATTTCTATTTTAATGCACAGTATGCTAAAAAATAAATTTCCCTTTAAAGACAGGATCAGATTGTCATCCAAGATAAATTTACGATCATTTCAAACAACCTGATGCTATAGCAGCCAGAAAGAAATATACAGTCAAAAAAGCAACATGCAGACATATAAAATTTTCACCAAAGACTGACTTGAAAGTTATTTGTAGCAAAAAACAGTTGCAGAATATTTCATCATTCTGGCACCCGCTCATTTGTTCAGACAAATGAAAAATTACAGTCACAGATAAATGATGTTTTTCATCATGCCTGTAAATGTAGCCATAATTCACTAAACCTGCGACATCTTATATATATCTTAAAAAAAAATCTGCACAAAGAAAAAAAATCTCTAAATCCTGCTCTGCTGACATATTCTGGAACTAACAGAGAAGAGCAATAAGCTCTGAAAATTTAAATCTTGCAATGAAGAACACAATTTAGAATATGCTTACAAGATTTGTTAGGAAGTGAGCATACCTCATAGAGGTAAAACTACTCAGGTAAGAGGATTAATTTTATTGTCATACAAAATCTTTCCTATTACGCTATACAATCACTGGAGCAAGTAGCTGTGTAGAAAGCCTTAAAAATAGTCCCCAGTGTTGAGTAGTGATATTAACACAATGATTCATAATATCTAATAGGTAAGAGGATCAGAATCTAGTAGAATCACAGAATCACTATGGTTGGAAAAGACCTTTAAGAACATCAAGTCCAACCATTATCTAACTCTACCAGGGCCACTACTACACCATATCCTTGAGCAACACAACCAGACAGCTTTAAAATACTTCCAGGGATAGTGATTCGACCACTTCCCTGGGCAGCCAGTTCTTTGGTAGCTCTTTCGGCAGAGTTTTTCCTCATGTCCAACCTAAAACTCCCCTGGTGCAACTTCAGCCCATTTCCTCTTGTCCTAAGAGACCAACACCCACATCTCTACAACCTCCTTTCAGGGGGTTGTACAGAGCAATAAGATCCTCCCTCAGCCTCCTTTTCTTCAGACTAAATAACCCCAGCTCCCTCAAACACTCCTCATAGGACATATTCTCAAGACCCTTCCCCAACCTCGTTGCCCTTCTCTGGACCTGCTCCACAACCTCAATGTCTTTCTTACACTGCGACACCCAAACCCGAACACAGTATTCAAGGTGCAGCCTCACCAGTGCTGACTATAGCAGAACAATCACTTTTCTAGTCCTGCTGGCCCCATTACTCCTGGTACAAGCCAGGATGCCATTGGCCTTCTTGGCCACCTGGGCACACTGCTGGCTCATGTTCAGCCAGGTGTCAATCAACAACCCCAGTTCCTGCGGGATGGATCTGGTCTGCACATGGGGCCTCTGCTCCCCTCCGCAGGGAATCCCCTCCCACAGTGACCCTCCTGTTTCCCCCCAGTGTGCGGGGCTGGCTGACTCACCCCAGGTACCCCCCGCATGGACCTTCAGTTACATCCTCCTCTGCCTGGCCCTCGAGTTCCAGAGCCCCAAGCCTGTCGTACAGGGCAGGCGAGGGAGGCCGGGAGGGGATTCGCCCGCTCCCCGAGCAGGGACCTGTTTCCATCCCCCCCAGCTCTCAGGTCCCCTCCTTCTGCCCGGTGCCAGGAGGGGAGGGGACCCTCTGCTGCTGCTGCTGGGGACTCCGCCTGCTGCCTCGGCCCCAGGCCGTGGCCCCACCGACCCATCTCCTGCCGCACTCCCTGGTGCCCCTTCACCGCCCCAGGGGCTCTCCCAGCTCTGCCCCCGGCTGAGCGGATCCTTCCCCTGCTCACCGCGCACAGGGGCTGTCTCTGCGGGGCACGCCCAGGCGCTCCCTGCCGCCGGAGCCCTGCCCGGCCCCGTGTTACGGCGGCTGCCTCTGGGTCCCCACGGTCCCTCCGGCAGCGGCTCTCGGGCGGGCGGTGACCGCGGCCGGCTCCTCTCCTGGGAGGGCGACGACCACGAGCCGAGTCCGCCTCTGAAGGCAGGAGCGGGACCAGTTCCCCCCGCTGACCTCACCTCGTGCACTGGCGGAGCTCCCGGCGCCGTGCCCGCGTGTCCCCCATCCCGAACCGCCGCCTCGCTCCCCACGGGCCCCTGCTCCGGGCGGGGGGCGGCAGCCGCTGCCCTGGCGACGCCCCCGCCTCGGCCGCCCGTCCCCCCAGAGCCGACGGCTCCGGGCCCGTCCCTACGAAAGGAAAACCTCAGGAAAGCCCCTGGACGCCGGGACCTGCTGCCCCGCCTGGGGCCGGGACCGGCCCGGAGCCCCTCAGGATTGAAAACAACTCCTTAGAGAGCCTGACAGAGAAACTGAGGGGGTTTGTCGTCTGGACATTAAGGAGAATTGACATTACACCTGGAAACGTACAGATGGTTGATGCTGGTGTAGTCAATAAAAACAGTCAATAGTGCAGCACAGAGAGGACATTCACTGTTGTATGTTGCTTTTTTCTAAATTAAAAAAAAAATATTTTAAATAACAGCCACCACCAAAAATGCATCTCACTGAGATTCCACGAAGTCACTGTCTAAAATTCTGTGAAAAGGACCTGCTCTTCAGATACCTTTCAAAAGTATGTTGACTTTTCCTTTACTAGACAATACACTTTTTAACGCCCCAGACTGCAGTATTTACATGTTCCCCCTATATGCATTCCACAAAAAAAAAAAATAAAAGGGACTTCCAGACAGCCCTTAATTTATGGCTTAAGGAACTCAGAAGATGCCAAACTATTTTATTTCGAACCACATCTATAATGCAAATTTAGACAAAAAAAGTTCCAAGTTCTTATTACAATGAAGTTGAAAAATTTAATTCGTAAGACTGGTTAAGTACAATACGCACCATACAAAACTAAAAAGGGGTCTTAAAAAAGCAGCAAATCATAAATCACATGACAACATGTAACCTTGTACTTCTAGTTGGTTTTTTTTAATTGTTATATAGTAGCCAAAGAAGAATGCTTTTGAACTGGAAGAAATCTACTACTGCTTCTTAGATTCATCACCAAGTTTCTACATGCAGACAATGTTTTTTTCCAATATTAGAATTCTAAGAGCTGGTACGTGTTATTATTTCATATTTATACCAACAGTTCTTTCCTTTTGTCTACTTAAAGAGGATAATTTGTATAGAAATTTGTATTTTACCTGTTTAAAAAAACCAAAAACTGAAGGGCAAAGTAGGTGGCGATACAGAAATTTGTATTGAGCTTGATCCTGGAAAGGAGAGGAAAAAATATAGCCTCATAAAAGATATGTTTAGTTTTATTTGACAAAAAAAAATTAAAGGTATTTAATTCAGAAGTGGAAACTACCTGTTCAATTGTTTTGTTTGAAAGAGACCTTAAAGATCATCAAGTCCAACTGTTAAAATCATGCGTCTTCTACGTTCAGCAGGATATTACATAGTGTTTACATCCTGTCTTAACTTTACAGCTGCAAGATTACGAAAACTACCTTTGCACAGCTTTCTTAAAGATTGCTACCTTCAGACTAAAATTTGGTTTAACACTCATGCTTATTTTTTCTGTGACAAAAAAAAAGTAAAAATAAAATACATTCAGTGAAAATACCCATTGGAAATAATGCTGCTGAAAAAATGTCTAAGCCTGAGCCAGCACAGGTTATTGGCTGAAAGACAGAGCTGATGCTGTTCACACAGTCTTCTACCCAGCTGATCTGCAATAAATCACTGAAAGCAAGGGACCAAAAAACGAAAGGGAAAGGGAATTGGCAGCTCATTGATCTGTGAAACTACTTGGTCTGCAGGAGGCTAAGCGTTCAGCTCTTCAAGCTAGGAGAACTCAGCACCAGATTCCAGTCTCTAGTGCTAGAATTTTTCATGGTTATCTCATGGTTAGTATCAAATTTTCTACCACTTACATCCTCAGAATTCTGAAAACACCCAATTAACTCTTCATTCAGATGACTAAAGCAGGCTACAGAAGACAGCCTTTGCTGTTATGTATAACATGTGAACAATATGCTGTCATACACCCAAGATTAAAAGCTTCTTGTACAAAAGCCCAGCCTAAGAAATTAGAGTAGAACAACAGTTAAAGCAAATGTATCTCCTCCTCCAAGCCAAGGTGCTCTACAAGACCATCCATGACTGTGCACCATGAATGGTCACCCCTTCCAGGAGGATATACAGTTAAGATTCCTTTTATTAACAAGGCACTCTCCTAATTACATGATTATTAGGCCTTTCCTTTTCTGCTGCCTTCCAGTAAGACATTTATCAGCCAGTTCCCACATTCTTTAGAATATTCAAAATTGGGGGAATTTTTAATTTTTTTTTAACTTTTGCTCCTTTTTTTCTTTTTGAATCTCAAATCATCTTACCAAAAGCTATCTAACCAAGGCAAGAAGGTCCTGCATTAGGCCATGTGGACTCACCCTTCAGGAGACTAGATTTGCTCTAGAAAGTCAGCTGGTAGGAACAAAAGAACATGAGAAACTATCAATGACGTTTCTAAAAGCATTAGTACTAAATTTACTAAATTTACTTACCCTCCTGTACGGGCAAAGGCATCACAGAATCAGCAACAGAGCAGGAGCTAATCCAGTAATGCTTACAAAAACACATACTGTACTGAGGTGCCCACAACTGGACACAGTACTCAAGGTGAGGCCTCACCAGTGCTGAGTACAGGGGGACAATCACCTCCCTACTTCTCCTGGTCACACTATTTCTAATACAAGCCAGGATGCCCTTGGCTTTCTTGGCCACCTGGGCACCCTGATGGCTCATATTCATTCTCTTGTCAATTAGAACCCCCAGGTCCTTTTCTACCAGACAGTTTTCCAGCCACACTTCTCCAAGCCTGCAGTGTTGCATGGGGTTGTTGCGGCCCAAATGCAGGACCTGGCACTTGGCCTTGTTGAAACTTATACCATTAACATTGGCCCAGCCATCCAGTCTATCTAAGTCTCTGTGGAGAGCTTCCCTATCCTCACACAGACCAACACACCTGCCTAACTTGGTGTCATCTGAGAATTTACTGATGACACTCTCTATGTCGTCATCAAGATCATCAATAAAGATGTTAAATAGAAACAGTCCTGACACTGAGCCCTGAGAAATGTCACTTGTGACCTGCCACCAGCTAGATTTAATACCATTGACCACTACTCTCTGGGCCCATCCGTCTAGCCAGTACTTGATCCATCAGACCATGTTCTCATCCAGGCCATGAGCAGCCAGTTTTTCCATTAGAAATATATGGGGTATCTCCCTTTTACCTTTTTCTTACAGGTATTGCTAAATTTGCTAACTGATTCATAGAATTTTAGAATGGCTTAGGGTGATCTTAGAGATCATCTAATCCAACCTCCCCACCTTGGGCAGGGATGCCTCTCAATTAGACTAGGTTGCTCAAGGCTTCACCCAACCTGGCCTTGAACTTCTCCAGGAAGGGGGCATCCATAGCACCTCTGGGTAATCTATTCCAGAGTCTCACCACCCTCATACTGAAGAACTTTTTCCTAAGATCCATTGTAAACCTATTTTCCCTCAGTTTAAAACCATTTCCCCTCATCCTATCGCTGGACACTCTTGTGAGGAGTCCCTTTTCAGCCTTCCTGTAGGTTCCCTTCAGGTATTGGAAGGCAGTTATAGGGTCCCTCTGGATTCTTCTCTTCTTCAGGGTAAACAATCCCAGCTCCCTCAGCTTATCCTCAAGGCAGAGGCGATCCAGCCCCTGGATCATCTTTGTGGCCCTCCTCTGGACTCATTCCAACAGATGCATGTTCCTCCTGTGGTAGGAACACCAGACCTAGATGCAGCATTTGAGGTGGGGTCTCACAAGAGCAGAATAAAGGGCGAGAATGCAGACCACATTCCTCTTGATGCATCCACGGATACGGTTAGCCTTCTCAGCTGCATGAGTGCACTCCTGGCTCATGTTGAGCTTCTCATCAATTAACACTCCCAGGTCCTTCTCTTCAGGGCTACTCTCAACCCACTCTGTACCCAGTCTGTACTTGTTCCTGGTATTGACCCAGCTGAGATGCAGGACCTTGCACTTTGACTTGTTGAACCTCATGCAGTTTGCATTGGCCCATTTATCATGCTTGTCAAGGTCTCTCTGGATGGCATCCCTTCACTCAAGTGTGTCCACCTCACCACACAAATTTGTGTCATCAGCAAATATGCTGGGGGTACACTCAATGCCATTGTCCCTGTTGCTGACAAAGATATTGAACAACACTGGACACAGAACAGATCCCTGAGGAACTCCACTTGTCACTGGTCTCCACCTGGACATCAAGCCATTGATCACAACTCTTTGAG
>WTSP01020085.1:0-63251 GCA_025331215.1 Actenoides lindsayi
CGACGCTTTTTGCCGTGCGCCCCCCCCCCCCCCCCCAAACATTTTGCCATCCGAGGTGAGCAGGCTCCTCGCTGGGCTCTCAGACAAAAGTTTGCCCACACGCCTTTAAAAGTACGTACCTGATTCTGCCTTTGTCTGCTCAAGTTCCTTTCGCAGCTGTATTCCCACGAAAATGTTTCTACACCCACTTTCCCCTGCCGGTTCTACAGCCGGCTCAGAGTCATTGCTGGGTTTCAATAGTTACATTTCTTCCTCAATTTGACGCTTCTTTTTATTTATTCTGAAGATTCCAATGTAAAACAAACAGGAATACCACCTTTCTGAAATTACTACTATCCCACTGTCCTCCGATGTAACATTAACAAGAGGCAATATTCTGCAAAGCTATGAAGCATATACTGCCCTAAATTACACTGCGCTTGCTGCCCTGAGCTCGCACATTTTTGAATAGGAAGGCTCCCAGGGATCTCTCTCTCTGTTCTGACTGCATTTACTGCTTTAAAATATTTTTAACCCAGACACTGAAGTGCCAGCCTAGCAGCCCTTCATGCTAATCCTAGCCTGGGTGGCTGTTCTTAAGGGAAAGCATTCAAAAATCGTAGCAGTGCATCAACTTTGACCCTTTTCACTTAAAACATGAGACTTTTTTTCAAGGGGAAAAAAAAAAAAAAAAAAAAGAATTAGATTCCAGAGGGAATCACTGAACTCTGACCTGCTTAAAATTAGTTTTGTTTTAGTGCCTGCGTGGTGACTCAACAGGCCAATTTTCCAGACACTTAAGACTTCTCTGCTCCTGAAGATTCCAGTTCAAGTCCTGGACTCGCTGCCTGGGGTCGGATCAGAACACTTTGTTCCATGGCTTCAAGCAGTGAATTCCCAGATCGCCGTACCCTTGCCAGATGCTGGCATGCTTGGTAGTAAGTAGGGCTGTAACCAAGCTTTTTTTTTTAATTATTATTTTTATTTTATTTAAATCTGTGATGAGTTTTGTTTGCAATACGTTTAGACCAAAAGAATTTCCCTTCAAAATTCAGCAGTCGAGAAATGTTTATATGGCTCTGATAAACATTTCATGATAAGCTGGATTCTTTCATGGGGGAGGGGGAAAACATGTACTTTGGTCTTAACAGTGCAGCAAATAATTCTCCAAAAGGGTCTGGCTGAGTGTATCCGTCTCACTGGGAGTAACTGATGTGATTTTTTTTTAATCTGTCACAGGCATTACGAACACCAAATGAGTCACCATAGACTCCTGTGCTGCAAAAAACAGCAGCACAACGCTCCGTTTGCTCTTCAACAGGACTTCAAGAGTAGTGCCTGCTATCAAAAAGCCCTGTCAGTTAACGACTAAGAGAATCCCAGGAAATGAAACCCCAGCGCAGTCTCGGACCAATTTATTTCCTGCAGAAGGTTAACACTACCCAGCCAAATCAACTCATCAAGGAGCAGTAATTTTTCTCAATCGCAACGGCACCGTTCTATTCGATCCCATCGTTAATGCTACTGCATGTACTTCATATCTTACATGAAAGATCCCGAACGATTCAACAAACATCCTCAGAAACCTCCTGTAAAGCGAGGGAGTATTATCAGCTCCATTTATAAGTAGTGAGGAATTAAAGCAAAAAAAAAAAAGAGATGCTAACAAACTATGGCCACGAGGCAATGAAGAGCCAGACCTAGAAACAGAACCTAGGTGCTGGTCCACACTAAACGGCATCTGTTACATTTCCATCCCTGTTTCACAGTGATTATGGAAAGCAAAGCCATGCCAATGTCTGTAATCACTTATTTGACAGCTGCTAACCCAACGAACACGAAGGCAATTTATACACAGTGCCCTAATCTTCCTGAATTTGATCATGTATGAACACAGCACCAGTGCTTGTTCCAATATAATGCTGGGTTTTTCTTAGAAAGAATGTAGCTTTCTTCCTCTTTCAGAAAGAAAACGAGCCACTAAAAGACAGAGTTCTTAACAAGCAGTCACCAATATGCTGTTCCTACCAAAAAACGTAAACCAGTAATAACACAAACAATGATGCACACTGTTCTGTATCAACAAAATGACTCTTGTCTTTTGCCCAGAAAGCCCTTCTTCAATCCACACGAGAAACCTCCCCAGACAGACAGGCCTGCCCTTACACCCTACGAGACCCCGCTCATCAGGACAACCAAAGGGAGAGGAAATTCTGCAACAGAAAATGACGCTGCTTTATGAGCATCCTCCACATATGTAACCTCAAGATCTGCATGCCTCTGGTGATCACAGTGGCCACAGGACCTTGAAAATACACAACCAGGTTAAAGATTGTGAGTCTTCTTCACTAGAAGCCAACCTGCTGAGGTATATTGAACAGTAGTGTCTAACGGTAGATGGCCGAGAAAACTTACCGAAGAACCACCAGAGCATCTCCACCGCTGCACCTGAACACGAGCACGTTACTAAGAATTACCACCAGGACTTCTCAGAGAGCTGTCACTGGATTGAAACAATGTGAGCTAACGAGGTTATTCATCACCTGCAGAAAACGAAGCTTCTCAAAGCTTTCGGGATACAATGGCGAAGGTGCAGAAGGTTTTTCTTCACCGCCTACGCAGCCTGGACTCAACTCTGCCAAACAACTCGGAGCCGCAGTCAGACTCAATGTCAGACTTTTGCCAGCTGAGCTCCCTCTCACTTCCTCAGTTTCAGGTCATCTGAACACCTTGACAAGCTGTGAGGATAAATCAAGCACAGAAGGTGTTTAGGAACTAAACACACACGTCAGGTGTTTTTGTGAAACCGACACGAAGCTATATCGAAGTATCCCAAATTCCAAATCCTAACCAAATGTATCACACGTTTTGGAAACGGTGGGCAGTGACTTAAAATACAGACACACTCGTTATGAAAAAAAAAAAAAGATAAAAGGAGATGGAGTAAATCTGTGTGGCAAGCAGGAGAGAATGCACATGCTGACGTTTTGTCTTCTGGAGGACAGATCAGAAACGTGAAACTGCCCCTCACTGGGGTCAACTCTTTGAGTAGCTCTGATCACGATCGTGCTACTCGCGTGAGTAGCGCATGAAGCAACACATTAATCCCAGCAATCACTGATCTCCAGGCCAGAAGGGACCATTAGGGCCTCCTGCCGGGCTCAAGGACCTCACTTGGTGATTCCCACCACGTGCCTTTAACTTCTGGTACAGCACGAATCGATGGCCAGAGCCCAAGCACAGCCCCTGGTCCTCATCTCGCGTTGAGAGCGCTTGTAACCGAACATGTTTCCTCTTCCAGCCTGCCCATCTTCCCTCAGCCACACCAGCTCAGTACTGACATGAGGAGACCCATGGCCATAAACCACTCCTTTGGATGACATCTGCTTCAATCACCAGATACATCGCACTGCACCTGACATGAAAACCGCTCGTGGTACCGCTGGCTTTTAACCCATTATTTACCCTGGCTCTTTGCTCTTTCTCAGCACTAGCAAAAACTAAAGCTCCGATTCGGCGAAGGGCTTCAGGCACTTGCCAGATTTCAAGCGCTGCAGGAGGCCCTTTGGCCACGGTGGGACCGAAGCCCTTCCCATTCGTAGCCACGTCAAGGCCAAAATCTGTGCACAGCCACTCAAAATGCATCCAAGGCTTGCGCTTTGCTTCTGGAAACTTTATTCTCACTTTACATATAGTCAAAACCTGACAAGAGCTCACTGTCGGATTATGCAGGAAATCTGCAAGTTTTACCAAGGTGTGATCTTATGCTTTTTCACACATTATTGTATCATGCCGCGCCAGAACACTAACGTATGCACAGTTCTAAAATAGCCTGCATTATTACAGCCCAGCACGGAGAACGGCGCTGAAAAGCCGACACGCAGACCTCCCGAGATTTGCTCCTCAGTCACTTGCAAGCTGATAATGGGTCACCATTCCTTTCTTACCAAGGAGAAAAAAAAAAAAAAAAAAAAAACCAAACCAAAACAACGAAAAGAGAAAAAGAAAAAAAGAAACAAACCAAAACAGACTTGGCATTCCAAAACCTTCCCCCCCCACCCCCCAGTTTCTGTCTCTTTTAAATGGAATTGTCAATTGTCAGATTTGTCTTTGGTCATGTCGGGGTGGGAAAATGGGATTTAATAACATTTAACTGACTTGCTATCAAGAAGGAAACATATTTTTCTTCTCTCAAATTTGAAACTGACACTTTCTTCTTCTTCTTCTTTTTTTTTTTTTATGTTGGCCTACTTTCTTTTAAGTTGCTTTTCAATTATTTATGAAAATGCAATAATGCATTACTTTGCTGTGCAAATGTTTAGAAGGAGGAGATAGTGTCTTTCAAGTAAAAAAAAAAAGAAACAAAGCACAAAAACCCACACATGATTATATAGGGGGTTATTTAAAAGCGCATTGCAGGTGACACTTTACAAAAAACAATATACTTTCATTTGCTCCCTCCCCCCCCAGTCCTCATTTTCTTTAAACTGTGTGTTTGAGCCAATAAAAAGAAGTCCACAGCTCCACAGAAACACCCCACTCACTGCTCTCCAAAGCTGGAGCTGTAACAAGCAAACAAAAGCTCTACCCGGGAAACAGTACAAGGGGCTGAACCAAAACCTGTAAGGACATTGAAAAGACTCCACGCTTCCTCAACGGCAAAAAGAGGGCAAAGTCTTGTCCCACTAAATAAAGGAAAGTAATAGCAAAACTCTCGATGTTTCAATCAGATTTTTTGAAAGGTTTGCTGGGGTTTTTTTTTTTGTAAACAGCTTGATGTTTTAAGCAGCTGTGGTCCCAAGCCCATCAAACCCCAGCGGACACTGGCTGAGGAACTTCCTTCCCCAATTCTGGATGCACTCTCAAGTGGCTAGTGCTCCCAAAGCCTCACTCACCACCTCAAGAGTTTTAACCTCAAGTCTGTCCTGACAGCAGCGGGTACAAAACCAAGCCCATAATGCTCATCTCCCGTGTCGGAAGGTCTCGCTCTCAGACGGGCAAGTTTGGCCTTGTGAGATGAGTCATCCCGACTACAGCCCACAGTGAGATGGAAGTTCTTCCTCTGAAATACTTTCTCCAGGAGAATCCTTCTCTCTATTGACAGAGGGAGCCATGAAGGTTCACTAGGCTAAAGCTCCCCTTTGAATGCAAGCTATAAACAAAGTCCTATATATAGCTGCATTCTTGATCTAGGCTATCAAACCAGGAAAGAAGACCAGGAAGCATCACAAATCGCACAGAGATGTACTCAACAGCAATCTAACACTGACTGAACTACAGTCAGAGAAAGACAACAGACTAAAACGAACCAAAAGCGGCACGGATAGGTTTTGGCACCTCCATCCATGCAGGTTTCAAGCCTCAACTAGACCAAACCACAGCTGACCTGATCCTGCCCATGCAGGTGGCCTCCTGAGCTCCAACCTGACCAACATCCCTGATGCTATGAAAGAAAACAAAACGGTACAAGGACTCAAGAGATGCCAATATCTGCTGCTATGAACCATTTCAAATGCCCTCAGTATCATCCCTTAAAACTGGAACCCACATAAATCCTGCAGCCTTCGAAGAGCCTGGATGACATCTCTCATCTTTGTTTGTCACAGACCTTGCAAGCTTTCAGAACAATGCTTAACAATGCAGGTAATTTAGGAAACCAACTTTTTTCTTCTTTTTTTTTCCCTTCATTAGAGTGACTTAGGCACCTCTGAAGGTCCACAGGGCCCTGGCTGCACTACCTTTGAAACTGGGACTTTGGCTGCATTGGAAATCTCACTTTTCTAACTGAACATCACACTTGTGCAAACACTCACATTTTGCTGAATTTAAATGAACTGACCCATATTCCTCAACTTAAGCCTATACTCAAATATTGTTCTTAATCAGGGCCCTGAACCACACCTCTCTAACTCAATTACCATACTCTGAGTTAATCACAACTGGACAGAAACATTTCTAAGCACAAAACTTACGGTGTTGAGATGAAAATAGTTCTACAAAGCTGCGCAGTTATACAAGTAAGTATTTTCCTTTTTCTCATACATAAAACCAGAGAATTCAAAACCCAGGAAAGCAAGAAGAAAATTTTTTCATTCTTGATATTTTACACTATTGTGCAACAGCATTTTCTTTCCATGTAGCTTCTTACTGCTACTTCTCTACGCTGGATTTGTGTGCGCTGGGTATATAACTGCTGCCGCTATTCATGCCGCTGTACTCACACCTTTATTACCCCCAGCATACCTTTAAGGATTAGAATCTCTTGGTTTCTCCACTTTCTACTCCATTTCAGCTTGTTACTTCTCACTAGGAGACACTTTCTGTACCAACGTAATGCATTAGTTATTAAAAGAACAGCGGGACGTGTAGCAGAAGGTGCAAGACTCTGTCTTACTTCCCTCTCCACCATTACTCCTGGTAAAACCACACGCTCTCATTCAAAGGTAACGTCTTCTATAAAGCGAGATACTGGTCTAATGGCATTCTGCAGCTGGGGGAGGAGGTGAGCATCCTCAGAAAGTTCCCAAGCACACATCTTCAAAGCGTTAAGCAATCTACCAGGTGCCTGCTTAGAGAATCCCATCCGGAAGCGTCTCTCCAATGCCTGCAGACCCGACTGTCCTCCTCACCCTCCTCACCCCGGGAAGGGCTGCCCACAGAACACACCCTGGCTCACACTGGGGATGCAAGATACTCGTTTTTAGGGTGCTGCTTTCCCCTACAGCACTTTCCTGGCGGAGAAAGGCCTTCATTTTCCAGAACTGTCAATTGCCTTTCAGAAGCACCGAATTCACACGTACGTATTTGTACATACTCATCAGCATTTACTCATCTGTAATCTCTCAGGAGAATTAATATTATTCCTCTGCAGTCATAAAACTTCCATCAGCCCATGCAAACTACTACTTACCTACGGCAACCCTGTTTATAGGAGTGCTTCATTATATATAATTTCAGGTTTCAATTGGAAACTGTTTTACAGAAGTGACAAGTACCTCGGTATTTCTAACAGAAGCGACACGTACTTGGGTATTTCTACTCCAGCTCTGTCTTGTCTGACTATCAGTAGGAGGCACGAAACTGATCTCAGCACCAAGTTTTCAGCGAGAACTCAAAAAGCTCACCCTCCGTGCGCGCGTAGTGACTGAGTAACCTATGTGTGACTCACAAACCTCAACCAATTAATTGAACCTCTTGACCACAATGCACACTAACGCACCGTGGTGCCGCTAAACAAAACTGACGTTTTTAAGGCCAGGCTGGCTGGGGCTCTGAACAACCTGCTCTAGTGGGAGGTGTCCCTGCCCATGGCAGGGGGGTTGGAACTGGATGATCTTTAAGGTCCCTTCAAACCCTGACAATTCTATGATTCTATGCTGTAAGCCCCTGTGGTAGGAAAAATGCATGCCAAGTGGATTTTATTGACAGCTGTAATCTTCTGCATTTTGGAGTTTTCAAAGCTGTTTATAACTTTCAATGTATCTATTTGGATTGAGATAAGATGCTTAACACTTTTAATACTGATTGAAAAGTGGTGAGTTGTCTGATGTTCTGAGGATCAGGCAGTGCATCTTTAATAGAATTGAAAGCAACGCTATTTTGCAATAAACGAAGCAGTTAAAAGCAATTATATGTGAGGAAAACTAGTATAGTTTCATCAGAGTTTTTCTGTTAGAATGCAATTTGATATAACATGACCTGAGTTTGGCAGTAAAAATGTTTTGATCAGAGATGAGACAAGAGCTGCTGTTAAATTAGTGCTATTCACTTGTCATTCTTAGTATAGTATTAGCATTCAAAGTGTTTAAACCACATAAAAATTATGTGCCTTCTGACTTTGGTTCATCCCATTTCACCTAGGGTTTTATACGATGGGAAAGAAAGAGTAAAGCAAGGCTGTGAAATAATTCAAACTACTCCATATGGGCGGCCTGCTAACATCAGTGGCAGTGCCTCATCACAAAGAGTCTACATCACTTACCGAAGAGCGTCCGAGAACATGACACAAAACACGCTGGCTGTCACGGATATTTGTATAATCATACCAAGTAAAGGAGAAACTCCTCCACATACTTTCTGCAAGGTTGACAAGAATCTTAATAATAGTATGGTAAGCTTCAAAATCTGGATTTCAAACGCTTTGATATCCAATGATGTAATGTTTGTGGAGTGTTTGTTACAGTTCTCAGAGTACCTGGGGAAAAAATTTTGATAAGTGTTCTCTAAAGATAAATCCAATCTTGAAAGAGCTAGAGGATTACAGTTCTGTGTGCCCTTAAATGGTGCTGGTCTTTTCTGTGGCTTTCCATTTTCTTTATTTTCATGTCCAGAAATTGAGAACTTGAGAGATATTGAAAAACATGAACAGTGCCAGAAAGGAAATTCTTGTTTAGACACTGCAAAAATTATGACATGACACTGCAGTGTTTCACAGACTGTGAAATCACAGATGGAATAAGGAATTAAGCTTAAAGATTAGCATGATTAAAATAAAGATTCAGGCACAAGAGAAAATTATCAAGTATTAACTTAAAGTAATGCACAGAGGTAGTTGATAACAGAACCATTGCATTTTGCATCTGTATATACATAAGTAATCCAATAATTTCTTTTGTTTTGCAGTGGGGCTCAGCAGTATATTTATGTTATAAAAAGTCTGTGGCAAAAACCAACACCATATCATATAAAGCTGGTATGTAACTACTGTTTAGCTTTTTTTTAATCTTCAATCCAGGATGTACAGTGTAATATAATACATTGTTTATTGAAGAGTTATTTTGTCTAAGACACTGTTCTGGCATTATCCAAAAAGGAGTCATTTCCTAAAGAATTCTTCTAAACTAATGTCCTAAAATAAGCCTTAGAATTATATATCATGACCATTTTGATTTAAAATAACACTTTTAATTGGAAGCTCACTTGTGTTTTGATAGATTTCTACAAACCTGTGTGTCTACCACCTCTGTTTTTGTTGCTGATAACTGTCTTAAGGATGTGTGTGTGTGTATATATGCAGAAGAAAATATGACAAAAATAATTTGATGCATTTTCACGATCACTTTCTTGAAATGTTTTGAAGAACACTGCAGACTTCCACACTGCCCTGAACATCAGTGGCGTTGAGCTCTTCAAGTATTTTTGGACTGTGTATCATCTCTATTTTGTTGTTTTATTTATAAGACAGAATGAGATTTGCTATGGCTCTGATGAAATGTGTTGGGTGGTGTTTTTTTTGTTGTTTGTTTGTTGTTTTCTCTAAACCATGATTTTGTTTGAGTGCAAGTCATGAGCATGATTCAGACTTTTTGCTTACATTTCTCTCAGATGCTGCTCTCTGTAAACAACAGTAGTTTAGGGCTAACTAAAAGGGGGAAAAGAAATTTGTAAATAAGTTTTTAAAACCTCCATGTCTGGTAGCAGCTTGCAGAGAATTTTGCTTCTTTTGGGGGGGAACCCACTGCCCTTGTTGATTACCAGTTTTTATTGCTTATTAATATTTCACTGTATATTAGAAAAGAATGTGTAGTGATTGTGTTCTCTAATGCAGAGAAATCCTAAATCCCTTCCCTCAATATTCATTCTCAGTTTGGAGTCCCCTGGGTGGACAATAAGAAAGGATAGATGGCTACAGCTGCATGATGTAATCAAAAACCTCTGTTAAAAGAATGTTAAGAGCCTCTGCTTCAGAACTTTGTGTTTTACAGCTATGTTTAAAATTGTCTAAATGCATTAGTCTGATAGCACATTAGCTGAATCCTCAGCAGAAGTGGCTCAACATAATTAATTGGTTTGATTCTATTGATGTTTGAAAAATTATCTAATATCTAACATTATCAAATTTTTCAGGAAAAAAACATTTATTTTTTTTGTTGGCAAGAATTAATCTGTCATAATTGAAAACATCAGTCTTACATCCCAATTATTCATGTTGTCATTTTTTTAACTACATTTAAAGTCTTTACTCATACTAGTGATGACTGTGAACTATTATAGTAACAGCTGAGAGGCACACAACCTGCAAACAGAAAACCAGCAGTAGTTCCCAGAATAATAAGCTGGAGATGTTTTAGTGAGGTGATTTCTCCTTAGCTCCTGACAGCACACTGCTCCTTTCCAGCCATTCACCATGCCTGAGTATCTGCAACTTGCCTTCACTGGTCTTCTGAAGTTAACATATGCTCGTATATGATTTTTCTGGGCATTTTGTTTATTGGTTGAGCTATAGCAAATAATTTTCTGCTATTCCTTTCCTAACTGCCTCTTTACAAATCGCCCCTGTAGGTTTAATATGCAGATATCCTGAAGAAGATTATGAATCATTCCCATTACCAGAATCTGTGCCTCTCTTTTGTCTACCTATGGGTGCAACGATTGAATGTTGGCCATCTAACAGTAAATACCCTCTCCCAGTTTTTTCTACATTTGTACTAACTGGAGCCTCTGCAGAAAAGGTATTTTTGAAAGTTTGAAACCTGTACATCATAGTTAACAATTGAAGTTAAAAGTTTGGTTGTTTATCTGCTCAGTATGATGGCAAAGCATGTTTCCATAGACAAACTTGAATCTGTTACTTTGGGCTTAATTCAGAGGCTACTTTACAGAGTGACTTGCATTTATTTCACTGCTGGACTGTTGCTTATACAAACCTGTACTCCTTTGCTTTCCAATCATATGAGGCTTTGAAACTAGAGAGCTATAAAAATTCTGACTGCATATACATGCAAGTATACTATTTTTATTGCAAGCAGGGAAACAACTTTGCATGTATATACTTGTTGTAAGAAGTAAATTGAATGTCAGAGGAATACTGCTTTGAGTTGCTTATAAAGGATTCCAAACCCAGCTTTAAAGGCAATCGAAGGAGCAGTTAACTGTTGTACTCTGTATAATCATTACTTTTTTTCTCTCACTTAAATAGTTTCATAACTTTGACTTTCTCATATGCCATTAAGTGTTTTAAATAAATAATAGACAGTCTGGATTTTCACAGCCATAAGAATATTCTGGACTAGATTGCTTCAAAAGATGATGCATTAATGGAACTTTTCAAACAGTAACTTAGCCTTGATTTTCCTGGTATGTTTGGGGTTTGGAGACCAAGGCAGATTTCTTGACTTTAAATCACCTATGTTGTTTGCAGGTATATGGTGCTGCTATTCAGTTTTATGAACTGTACCCTGAAGAGAATCTCACAGAGAAACAAAAGTCTCAACTGGGATTAGCAGCTGCTGCTGAGGGCAAGTCAGACACGTGCAGGACAGTTCAAACAAATAAGTGCATTTGTCTGCTCTCTCACTGGCCTTTCTTTGATGCTTTCAAGAAGTTTCTTACTTTTCTCTATCGTTACTCCATTTCTGGTCCACATGTCCTGCCCATTGAGAAGTAAGTAACTTCAAAAATTCATCACAGTGGTTTCAATTGATGAGAGCTCGTTTTGTGCTTCTGAGTTTCCTGTAATATCCTTTTTACTTTAGTCATCAAACATTAAATAAAATGGTTACACTATATGGAGCACTTTTCTCCATCGATTAAATGTACCTTTACTGATTTCCTGAAAAAAGCCTAGATTTTGATTTGTGATTTAAGTGCCTGCAAAGGTATCTCTGAAAGCCTTTTTTTTAAATTAGCTATGCACCCTTTACCATAGTGATTGGGAGCAAGATTATAAATCCTTCCTTAATGTCGCATACATTAAGTTAGGAGAACAAAATACTTGGTTTGCCATTCTATTCAAATGCCTGTTTGTTGTGTAATGAGAGATAATAAAGCAGTTTGATTTTTTTTTCCCTAGTAATCCTCTATTTGTGATGAATAAATTTAATTTCCTTCTTATGTGAAGAATTTCACATTTTAAAATGCAGAGGAAATCCTTCCATCCAGGAAGTGGTTGATGGCTGTAGGTGATATATGTAATACCATTCAACTTTTGTAGGCTAACATAACTTTTTAATACATCAGATTTCAAATATAGTATTTGCTTTTTTTGTGTTATTACACATCAGTCTTTTCTCAGATTAAGCTTCAGTATTAACTTTTTACTGAGACTGACTCTGTGCATTAAGCATTTTTTGGTGATCGTGTATCCACTCCATTCCATTTGTATCTACTATGCTTGTCTTAAAGTTCTGATAGTGTAAACTTCCAATGAGAAAAATATACTAAATTTTTTAAGCTGACAACTATTTTGGGGTTTTGAGTTTCAGGAATGAATGAAATGAGAAGTAAATATAATAAATTCTTTATTAATTTTTTATTTTATCTATTTATTTGCTTCTTCTCATCTCTCTGATTTGTGAACTGGCTCATCAGTTTACTGTGGATAGTATTTAAATATAACTATGCTGTCTTGTGTGAAGTTAATATAGGACCTAGCCTAGTTTCTTCAGCTCTTGTAATCATGATGAATGTTTTCTGTGCCATACATGTGTATTTGAACAGTTCCAGTCAGCCCTGCTTCTACAGGCAGCAGGCCTTTGATGTTTGATGTGTGCTCCATGTTTTTGCCACCCTCTTCATACACTAAATACCCTTCATCCTAAAGCCAAAATCCCAAATCCCTGGTGAGCCTGGTTCCTTTCCAGGTCTCATTGCCATGTGCCTACATGAGCACTGCTGCTGACATGAATGAGTCAATTGAGGAGTAATGAAGAGGAGGCACAAGACTGTCAGTTATGTGATTATAGAACTGCAGCAAAAAGTTAAGCCTAGCACAAGAGCACAAAATGAAAAACACAGTAAAAATGTGGGTTTTTTGCAAACATCTAAGGGCATAATATGCAGCTACATTGAAATGGATGTATGAAATATATAGCTTTGGATCAGAAATATGGGTCTTTTATATAACTCAGTGCTTACACGAGGGTTTGGCTGAATTTCTTCCAAATTTGGTTGGTTGTCTGTGTTGTAATATAGGTAAGAGTAGCAGAAATCACAGTAAGCAATACGCTGTAGCATGCAGTTTATGATGGATTACCTGTTTCTTCCTGACTTTTGATTTGATTATTGATTATTGAGTTATTGATTTAATGTAGTTCCTTTTAATGTGAAAGTGTGTATCATGTACAACTCTCACACTTTCAGACCTTTTCTATGTTTACTCATAAAACTGAGAACTTACTCAAATTTTAAAAACATTTTTCTGTATTTGTAGAATATTGAAAAACTTTAACACTTTATTCATCAGAAATCTTACGTAAGTTTTTGTATTTGGGAGTGAAGATAGATGGGAAGAAAATGGAATGATTCTCCTTGATACTCAGCTGTGACTTTTTTTGCAAATAACTAGTGCTAGTCTCAGAGGTGTAGTGCTATTTCAAGCCAGTCTCAGAAGCATGGTTATAAAATGGTATTGTGATAGTCAAACATCAATTTTTTTTTTTTTTTACTTCACAAACATTTTTATTTAAAAAAAAAAAAGCCTCCTTCTAATTTTTCAGTCTTGCAAACCAAGCTTGTAGCCTGAAAGATCATCGGGCCTGCTGTTTTGGTTGTCACTGGTAGAAAAATAGGTTTTGAAGGTCAGAAAAACCCTGTAGGGTTTGGGTGCTGAGTTTTTTTGCTCTCTGTTTTCTGAGTAAGTATATGTCATTTTTATATAACAATTTTTCTTACTGGCAATAATTTTGTCTCGAGGTAAAGCACATAATTTATAACTTCTACTAAAGCCGTTTTTTTCTTTTCCTCTAGACACATTTCCCACTTCATGCATAAAGTTCCTTTTCCATCCCCTCAGAGGCCAAGAATTCTAGTTCAGGTAAGTGGAAATTTCTGCAGTTTCTTCTCAATAGCTATGAAGGCAAAACAGTTGTTGGGCAGGTTAGTAAATGGAAAATATAATTTTTATATATGTATTTTGTTGTTTTTGTTGTTCAGGACTTTTTTCCCCTCAATTCATACACTTAATTTTTAAACATTTCTCAGTGCTACTCTGTTTCCAGCTGAGTTAAAGACTTTAATGAGATATGACAAGAGTTTAGTGAGCTCAGAAACTTAATTATTTTGTTCAGAGTATATGGAAAGGAATGAAAAACTCCTCGAAGTCGGCATCTGGTTTGACTTGCGCAATAGCTTTTGAACTTTTTTCTTCTTGCTACTGTATGAAGGCTGAGTGTAAAATAATAAATAAATAAAATTAAAACCAGATGCAAAGTGTATATTCATGATTACCCAGTTTCCCAGAGGGCTTCTTGCTGTCCTCTACGTACTGCAGAGCTCTTCCTTAGAACTGCAAGAGCCACGTGCGTTGGACAGAGGCACACTTGATCAACTGTGACCCTTATTGTGTCCTACCTGCAAGATGTAGCATATTTTACTCTGTGTGAGTGAAATGGTTTAATTGCCAGAATTAAGTTACCTGTTAGTTGAAATTTCACCCATATCACCATGTTGGTAGGAGAGAGGAAGTCCCTATCTGAAAGACTTCTGAAGTGAAGTGCTATTAAATGTGGTTTTGGTTGTTTTGGATTTCTTTTTTTCCTCCTGAGAAGCAAAACGGGTAGAGACATGTTAAAATGTTATTGCTGAGAAAAGACAGCTCTATTCTGGTTGTAGTTCTTCTACCAATCCTGTGGTTTTGAACAAATTGGTACAAAATGATGTTACTCTCTTGTTACTACTTGCATGAAACAAACTACAGAGAACCCTTTACAGTTTTCAGTCTTAACATAGCAGCCCATTCGCTAGTGAAGAATTTCAGAGTAAATGTAATCTTGGGTTATGTCTTTTTAGAATATTGAGTATTAAAGGTCCTCCTTCGTGTATGTGGGCATTCTGAAGAAGTGACATTTAGTACTGTTACTGAGAAGGAGTTGAGAACAGTTATGCTGAAACTACCTGACACTTCTGTCGCTTCTATTAGGATTTTAAAGTTCAAGTGAAAACCCAATATTTTTACTTTTTGGAGGGGTTTTTATATTCCCATTCAATAAAATGTTTGTGCTAATGAACACCAAATACACTTTTACAAAGAACTGTGAGTTTAGAGGAAGAATATTTAATTATTTTTTTTAGTCTGAATGTTTAGGGAACTCTGTCAAAGTATACATGGGTATATATCCTGAAACAAAATCAAAGGCCCTTGATGTAAATGATGTGAAATTATGTCTGTTATAACTTACTTTCAAAATACTGTATGCATCAAGTTAGTACAACTTGAACAGCTGATAGAGGTGATGAAGAACACACTGCTTTTAAAGTAGGTAGTGGTAGTTGAGGTCTAGGAATAAGTACATCCTTCCAGCTGCTTTCAGGGACTTCTGAGTTGTATTTGATGCTGCACTAAATAAAATCACAGGTGATTGTATCTGAGATGTTTTCTCAAGAGCGGTGTGAAGAACACACGTATTCTTGAAAATTAAAAGCTTTTAGGATATCATTTCATGAAAGAAATATTAATTTTTCTCTGAAGCTTGTTAATTTAAAACATGGTAGTCTTGTGCTAAATAATTAGTATAGCAAATCCTTCTGAGTACGTGTTGCTGTAGAAGATCTCAAGTGCATCCATATACTTTCTGTAAAACAAGACCTGATATATTTTAGTAAGTTAATGTGTGCCACTCTGGATGCATAACCTGCTCTGAGATCCTCCTTGGCATCTGTCACAAGTGAGGGAGAACATGACATGTGTCTGACTTTATCAATAAAACCTTCAGAACGTCCCCGATTGCCAGTTTCTAGCTGCCATTGTCAAGAGGTTATTTCTGATCTGAACTCTGACAGACTGTCCTCCATATCCTACATCCCCTTATGACACAGATGCTCCTCTTCTAGTGAAGTATTCACAACCTGCAGACGGCAAGAGCACATCAAGTAATGAAGAATGGGGCCAGTAAGTGCCCCTTCTCCCTAAGGGAGGCATGTGCTTTGAATAGGTGCTTGATTTTGTTTATCTGCTCTTGCTGAAACTCTGAAGTTGTAGGACATTAGGCTGATGCCTCCTTTCAGACAGTAGTTTATAAAGGTTACCTCAGGCTGAAAAAATGAGGTCTCTGAATTCTTTGACTGAGCAAGCTAATGGTGATGGTTGTCACAAGGTGACTTACTTGAAGACAGATCTAGCATGTAGAGTGTTGTGGCCATCCTCATCTGTCACTGCAGCTAAATGTAGCATCAGCCTCCAGAAGCTCTGCTATGTGAACCAGGGAGGAAGCAGCACTGCTGAGAGTCTGGTTAACGTCGAGCGGTCTGTGTGTCCGTCCAGGCACGCTGTCAGGTGACTTAGTCATACAGATGCTGAAGGACTCATTCATCTGATCTAACTTCTACAGTCTGGTCAGCTACAGTGGGGTCTAAGCTGAAACATGCTCAAAAATGAAATGTTCTTACAAGTTGTCTGAACTTGCAGCTTAGGTGCCCATGTTACTGTGCCTTACTGAATTAGTACTGCTACTTGGATGTGTGCTTTTATATAGTAGAGAGAAAATGCATGACCACTTAACAGGGAGGATTAATTGGTATCTTGTTACTGTGGATTTACTGTGGCTGAAAACGTCAGATGAGCTTTGATAACTTGTGTATCTGTATTCTTGTACTCGTGTGAATCCTGCTATTCATGCTGAGTATCTGAATGATTTCATCTCATATCACTGTAAGAACGAAATGTGAATTAATAAGACCTTTGTCTTGGATCTTCAACTAATGCAAATTTTAAAGATGCTATCAAAGCTGAGCTCAGCTGTTTCTACCAGCTAAGAGCCTAATTCTCATGGCTTTTGAAGAAAATATTACTTTACACTGCCGTCTAACATCTCTTCATACATTTTATTGATCTTTTTCCTTTGTAAATCCAAAAGAAATCCCCCTCTGGCCCCTGAAAGCTGTGCAAGAACTGTGGGTCCTCACTTCACTTCAAATACAGAAGGCTTCGTTTTTCAGCAGCTAGTATATTCAATTTTTTGCAGCATTAGCCAGTGTAAATTCCTCTTAGTGAATATATAATGCACTTGGTTCTGACTAAGGAAGAGCACACTTTGACTGGTCTTTACTAGAAGATACTGTGTTGCACAGCACTGCACACCACTTCTTACAGTGCTATACAACTGGGATATATATAATGTTCAGCTTAGTTTAAATCTTGGGTTTAGGTGTTCTTTGCTATAGTTGTGTAACTTCTAGTAAGTATTTCCAAAGTTCAGAATAAAAAGAATCTGTTTTATAACCTTTTTCCAGCTATCTCCTCATGATAACCTGATTCTTAGCCAGCCTGTGTCATCACCCCTTCCACTGAGGCAAGTAGCAGCATCTTCTCTTTAACTAGGAAATGTTTTTCTGACAACATTGTGGAAAATACTTGGTACTTGGAGTTGTAATTGTGCAAATAAACTTACCTTGTCTGCTGCCTTTTGTAGCTACTGTGTGTATCTGAAGTTGATTTATGTGATCAGACCTGTGCTCTGACAAGGATACATAATTCATGAACAATATCTGTGTTTTTTCAAATAATCTGGGTGGTTTTTGAGGCAGAATATGGATTGTTAGAACCCCTTTCTAACAGTTGTCACCTGGGCTCCCAAGATAGTGCAGCTTTTGTATTGCAAGGTAATTGAAGGAGTTCTGTGACTGTTTTAACTTCTGTGTCTCCGTGCAGGAGAATGATTAAAGAAACGTATGTTGTCTCCCTGTAAATTGCTTCTCAAAAAGAAAAATCATCATGAGCCTGTCCTAAAAATAGTCTAGACTGATTGAGGAGTCTCAAGGAGTCGTGGTTACTATTGGGAAGTAATCATTTGTCACTGAGCAGTGAAGGGTACCAAGGAGTCTGCCACGCAGTCTTCTGCAAAAGATTTGCAAATGGAATATAAAATCCTGCTCTAATGCCTTGTTTTCTGATATGTTATTGAACATTTCTTTATGGTCCTTTGTAACTCACCAGCGTGTTTGTATTCTCTGACAGTGGAGGCAAGTTTTCTACACTACTTCAGAATTTAGGACCTGAAAATGCGGTAACTCTACTTGTGTTTGCGGTGACGGAACACAAAATTCTTATCCATTCATTGCGACCTTCTGTCCTCACTAGTGTGACAGAGGCACTAGTCTCTGTAAGTAACATTCTTTTAATCATAACACCTGTAAGTGGAAAAAAAGAATATTTTGTAGATAAAATCTAAAATTAGTAGTAGTACTGTTAGACTTAAAGGTTAGATAAAAATAAGAATAAAAATAAAGATCATTAGAAAAAAACCCAAAACACGTTGCTAATGATACTTCATGAAGACAGAAGAGAGTACTTGTTGTTGGTTCTTTGTGGGGAAGTATTGTGAACAAGCATGTTGTTTGGTCATCAGTGCACTGAATGTGAGTTCCTGATTTTCCCAAATAGCAATATCTTCTCTTGCAGAAGAATTTTAAATGTATGTTGTTTTCCTGCCTGTCTTTACCGAGCATTATTTTGCTACCTCTACTAGATACAGTCTATTATACTGAAGAGCTTTTTTTCCTAAAAATGAAACACCTTGAACCAGAAATGAGTGCATTCTTTTTATTTAGTAATCTGCATCTAGATTTTCAGTAATAATTACCTGCCATCTTAAATAATTTTGAATTGGCAGTCAGTGAAATGTGGGTTTTGTTTGCTTAGACTATATTATTATAGATGTTTTACCTATATTTTTGTCTCTGCATATTTTCCAAGATGATATTTCCCTTCCACTGGCCTTGCCCATATATTCCTCTCTGTCCCTTGGCACTGGCGGATGTGTTAAGTGCACCATGTCCATTCATTGTGGGAATTGACTCAAGATACTTTGACCTATATGACCCTCCACCAGACGTTAGCTGTGTTGACCTCGATACCAATACAATTTCTCAGTAAGTATTTATTATCATTTTTTTCTCCATGTTAATTTTTTTTCTTCCTGTCTTCAAAGGTAAAAAATAATTTTTTGGCATAACTTGGAAGTGGGTGGGTTGTTTATTTTTAAACCTCTGAAATTTCTAATATTACTCTTCTTCAAATGAGCAGGCTAGAAATGGCATCTCATGTTCAACATTTCAGAGTGGAGGTACAATCCTCATGGAGCATTATTGCCTTTTGTTCTGTTACACTAAAATCTTACTGCACACGTTGGCACGTTTCCTGGATTAACCATATTGTGTCTTACTCCATTGTCCTTGGAGAACAGTCATTTCCCTTTCTTATGATCAGCTTTCTTAGTGTTGGAGAAATTCTAGTATCTTCATGTGGGCATCTGCTTGAAAATTACAACAATTAAATCCTACTCCATATCAATATCAAGTACTTCATATTGAGTATTAGAGATGTGAACTTTCATGGGTGAGAGAGTCTTTAGTAAGAGTTAGAATCACACCATCATTAACAAACTGAAATAACAGTATTATAATATTTCTCCTTCAGAACTGTGTAGAGTAGTACATTTTTCTGTAATACCAATTATCTAGTGTCTAAAGTACTAGCAGGGGACAGCAGTGCACTGTTAAAAGCATAAGAAACAGTCCATATTGTTATGATATTAAAAAAAAAATTATTTCTTTGTGATGAAGTGATTAAAAAAATAGAAGAGGGTAAGGCTTGTAATTCAACACACAAAAACAATTAAGCTTGTGTAAAATAGAATTAAATTTCTATTTCAGTATAAAGTTTAATATATTCAGTATATATTTAATATAACTTCTCAAGAGTCCTTTGGTCAGTTTTCTTTTGTATCATCCTTCTGTTGGTAGCAGGCTTTCAGCATTACAATGCTCAACTAAAAACTTTTTTCTTCCTATTTTTTATTTATTTATTTGTGGGTTTATTTTTCCTTCAGTAGCTGTGTGTGGATTTAGAGCAGGTTGCGTATATTGGGTATTTGTAAATAGCAATTTTTGGTAAGGGTTTTGTGCTGATACCAGGTTTGTGTAGCAGTTCTGCTGTACAGACTGAAGTTTCTAGGAACTCATTCGAACTTGGCTGTGACCACTGCAGTTTTGGCTTTGTTAATTTTTGG
This sequence comes from Actenoides lindsayi, assembly GCA_025331215.1. Lineage (NCBI taxonomy): Eukaryota > Metazoa > Chordata > Aves > Coraciiformes > Alcedinidae > Actenoides > Actenoides lindsayi. The sequence goes on from WTSP01020085.1 coordinate 19,923, forward strand.
TTGAGAGGAACATGTTTGTGAGTTTCTTCTGGTATTTGTCTGATTTGCTAGATATTAATGGAAAATCATTTTCATTCTACTATTAGCTGATTTTTTTTTTTCTATTCATTTTCTTAAACAGATTAATTCCATGCCATTGTATGGAAAAAAAAGCATCAAACAAATGCTTACCATTTTTGCAGCATTGTGACTGATAGGGTCTGGAGGCTTGCTGGTGCCCTCTGTTGACAAAGAACATTGTAAATTCTTTTTTTTTTCATCGCGATAATGATACAGTGAAATCCAAATCTATATGCACTACACACAAAGCAGCTCTCATAGCTGATTGATTTCAGGTTACTGCGAGCAGTCTAGTCATTATCTGCATCCTAGCTGAAGTAATTACAGCTCAGAACATAGCGTGTGTGGTGGTTGCTGGTGCAATGGCAGGTGCTTAATAGTATTAATCCATCTTTCATGAGTTCTAAGTGGATTGATTCAAGTGATAAAGAGTAATCATCATCCTGAAATATGGGGCATCGGTTGGACGGGTGTGATCACATCTCCATACGCTAATTCAGCTTTGACTTTGGTTGGTTTTCAATCCTTCTCAGTCCTGTTTTAATGGAGCAAATTGTGTATGTTCTCCCACTTCCCTGATGGGATAGAACAGTCCTCTGAATACAGTCCTATATACACACCTATTCCAGTGTCTACTCATTCGTTTCTTTGGGTTTGTTTTTCCTTTTCAGAACTGGAGATAAGAAAGCTATTGCATGGAAGATCTTACCAAAGAAACCTTGTAAAAATCTGATGAACACTTTAAATAATTTATATCAACAACTGGCAGAATGTGAGTGGGAAACTACACAGTAAGATTTACACTGAATATAGTGTACCATGTTAACAGATAAATATACCTATTTAAATATATTCTGAAGTCACCTTTACACTAAATACGTTTTCATGCGGGATGTGAAAAATCTGTTCCTTAAATCCAAAGATTAGAACCCATGTAGGGGCTTTTGGGGTGGAGAAGACTTCCATATATATATATATGTATATATAATGGTGCTCACTAGAGATCCCTTTGTATTGATGCTATCCTCATACCAAAAAAAATGCAGAGCTTTTCTGAGAAGGGAATAGTACAGCAAAGAGTAGGCCAGGACCTAATAAAGACCTTTCATTTGTCTTCAAAGCCTGCTCAAGTCTGCTGATGTGTTGCCAGTTGAGATGACTGGCACATAAGCTGATAGTACATTACCTAAAATTTTAAGATGGAAATAATGATGGCTTTAAAATGTTGATACAAGTATCTAAGAACAGGGATTTTGTTACATCTTGCCAAAAAATGCCTGCTTTTTCCCTGTATCTGTTTTGCATTGATGTCTCTTGATGGCTCCACTTTGCATCCATGAGATGTTTCTCTGTGTTTATAGGTTATTAATAAGTATAGTCTGCTTTTTGGGAACACTTTGAAACATAAGGCACTGTAATACACACATCCCATCAACGTGTTTGTCCCTAAAATATGCTTTCATAAGCAACCACTGTATAAATTTTCACTTGTTATAAACAGCTTTCTTTGAGGGTTTTTTTTTAAGCTCTGTCCATACTGGTTCTCTCTGTTGCTGTAGTAACTGATGTGCTGAAAAGGTAAATGTATCTTGCTTTTGGTGTTATCCAGAGATGCAGGAATTGTATAAGGTCAAGCTGAATCCATTGTCACATGTCATGACTGAATTTAATGGCATGTATTTTAATCTGTGCCAAACTTAATCGAGCTCAGTAATCAGTGAATCTAGTAGGATAAGAAATTATATATTTTAGGGTTTTTTTTACCAAATTTGGGGAAAAAAATAGTTTGAAATGTTTTAATGTTGTTTTCGTTCACAGTGCAACAGAGACCAAGAGAAGATGCATTAATGGAATTAGCAATGAATGACTACGATTTTAATTCTGGGAAGAAATTGCATCTGTTAGACTTGGAGATCCAGGAGGCATTCCTGTGTTTCATGGCCTCCATCCTAAAAGGTTACAGGTCTTACCTCAGGCCAATAACAGAGGCACCCTCTGAAACAGCCACAGATGCAAGTTCTCTTTTTGAACTACAAGGTGAAGAGTCATAAACTGGTTTTATATTGATTAATTTATCATTTTAGATTCATTTAAAGAATAAAACCATTTTCAATATTAACACTGTGAATGATGGTAGAAATGCAAGGGCAGAAAAGCTTGCAGAGCAGTGGCAGAGATTACAGAAAGGTCATTGCTTGCTAGCAGAATGTATCCTGAATTTTGGTGAGGGCTGCTTTGCTCCAGGCATTCTTACATGCTTCTGATTTCACTTTCTAGGTTTCCTCAAAAGTCGCGATCGTTCCCATCAGAAGTTCTACACACTGATGACCAAAACTCAGATGTTTATTCGCTTCATTGAAGAGTGTTCTTTTGTCAGCGATAAGGACGCAAGCCTGGCGTTTTTTGATGACTGTGTAGATAAAGTAAGCACTCCTTTGTACGCCTATAGGTTTTTAACTTCTGCTGGTGCTTACATTATCTGATATAGCACAAACAGAATATAGTTGAAGCGCAAGTTTATTTCTATTTTTTCTTTTACTTCCTTTTTTTTTCTAGTCACTGGAGCCTTCCACTTTCCTTTTTTTATTATTTTGTTCGGCTTTGTTTCATTCGCTGCTTCAAATTTTTGAAAGTGTAGATAGAATATTGTGAGAACAAATTAGCACTTCTAATTTTCACATGTATGTAAGCTTCTGAAATACCAGTCCCTAGTAAAAAGTGTAATATCTAACTGTAAAGTAGCAACTTAGAGCTTCTTCATAAGAAAATGATATTCTTTAAGTAAAACTACAAGCATTTCTATAGATTATGTATTACTTCATGCAGCTGTTTAGGAATGGGGTTGATGAGCAGCATGCGAAAAGATATATGTCAGTCTCACTGTTTTTTTTAATCATAAGTAGAAGATTCCTTGACCTTTTTTTAAGCGATTATGTGACAAGGAGTGTGAAAGTGCAACACGATCACAACTGGTGTTCTTCTTGAAAAGAAAGCTTAGAACCTCTGCTGGACTGAAGCTCACAGAATGTTGGACTTCTCAGTTCAAAGTGGTTTTCTTTTTAGTTTTCCATGGAAGTATCACTCATATTTTTAAAACTCCTAGATGTTTATAAGAAAAGCCCACATTCATGTTGAGCACTGTGAAGAACTAACTTTCTAATAAGTACAAGTATATCAGCCTTTGAAAATTCATTGTCTTTCCAAAGAGGGTCTACAAAAGTGTTTTGAGGCTGCTTGAAATCTTTTTCACGTGCATTTTTGTTTTCAAAAGAACTGAACTGAAACCAACGATGCTACATCCCTGTTTGCTTCCACTGTAACATGAAAGAAATCTTTATGAATATTATGAGAAATACCCCACCTACCTGTCATCTTACTGGCTACCCATAACACTTTATTCTGGGACACTGATGTTTAAGTAATGCACAGTTGTCTAGGATTTCCTGTAAAGTAGGTCACCTGCTGTTTGTTCCTCAGGAATTAATGTAGAAGACTATGAAAACTGCTGTTTACACTTTCTATTTATGGCTATTTCTGCTAAGAAAATACAGAAGAGCTAAAGGGAGTTGTTTTGAAAACAAATCTGAAAGCAGTTAAGTTTAAGAGAAATATTAAAGCATGGTCTAATGGTATTTAATGCTCTTTATAGCTTTTGCTAGTCTCAGTGTTTTACTAGTAGTCATTCTCCAAAGTGTGTTTCGCGGTTCCACAGCACGAGTTGCAGGTATTTGTGGGTTGTAAATTGGTTTAATTACAAACATTTCTGTAATGCTCTCTGTTATCCTATAGCTGAGTTTAAAAGCCTTCAACATGTAGCGCTGGCTATGCCTCATGCCAGTTAGTGCTTAAAAAGGGGAGGTTTCACAGACAGGGATGTACATACTCTGGTGACTAAACGCTATTGAGCAGCAGTTAGATTCCATTGTGTTCCAAGTTAGTTCTCTGACTAATGTTAACGAGGATTTTTATTCAGAGCACGATGACTATGTAAGCGTCAAATTCTATCCTGTTAGATTTCATTTTATAGAATGATTTATGAGGGCACTGAGGTTGATGCCCTGGCTACAGTTATCTTGCCTGGGAATTCAAACAGTTGTTCCAAAAACATAACGCTTAGGTTAGTAATGCCACCGTGAGACTGCATCTAATCTGTGGAGCTGTCAGAGCTTTCACCTTTTTGAAAAGGTTAAGTAGCCACTCATACAGCCAACACAGAGACTTATCTGTTCTAATGGTGGTTATTTTGCTAGCTGGTGCCGTGGGCAGCTTCTTCCCACTCTAAAGAAATGCTCATGACAGTGCCGTGAGAATAAATTTTACAGGAAACACTTGTACTTGCCCAACTTCTGTTTCTGTCAGCGAGGATTTAATTGAGTTTTACTAAGGGGACAACTACTTCTATGTCAGTGATAGTTGTGGGGAAAACGAGGCACTGGAATTACGATGCGTTTAAGATTTGTTGTGGTTTTAGAATTGCTTGTGAAACTAGATTTTCATTGACACGAGAGGAGCGGGTACCCATGTGGGATGTCTTTGAACAGTATTTACCTCATCTTTTCTGTGCTTGATTTCTCTTATTTCTGATATTACACTTAACAGTAACATAAGCCAAATATTGACGTTTAGGGACTGCTATATGAACTAGAGCCAGGATGCTCTACTTTGACTAGATACCAGCTTTGAATGATTCCAATAAAGTGACTATTTATTCATATAGTAATGGCTTTCACTGGGTGGAGAACCAGTACCTGAAAGGGTGCGCGTGAAAGACTCATGTCGTGTGTTGAAAGATGATGTGACACTTTCTTATGGGGAGTTGCAAGCTACTGGGTTGAGACAAATTTTATGTACTGTGAAATTAGTTTTCTATAGAATATAATCTAAGCCCTGTCTCAAATAATTTATGAGGATGGTTTAAGATGAAGAGTAATCTCTTCTACATGTTATTTTATCCTAGACAGCAGCAGCAGAGGTTGCAATTGATTCTCCGTTTTGTCTACTGAAAGATACATTGTAATTGTCTCACAAGGTTTCATTTTTTTCAGGAATTGAAAAAGTATCTCAATTCAACACGTATTTAAGCTACTGGCTTTATAGAATTTCACTGGTGAAACTTGGAACTGTGGAGTTCTTGCATCCTTAGAAGTACTTAAGTTGCCAAGTGGGGTTTCGTTTCTTTCTACGTTTCAGGAGGCATATGTTCCCGCTGCTTGGCTGGTCTGATTTGCTAATACTTTCCATCTGTCTCATGCAGTAAAATGTGTAATTAAGAACACTTCTTTGTATGTTTATCAAATTCTAAATATTCAAGAATTCTGCTGAAACTACTTGATATAATTCCACCTCGCTGGAGAGGGAGACCTGTGGCGTACGCTTATTTTTGTACAGTAATTCTCTGTTGCTAAACTTAAGGCAGGAAGAACAGGCATCCTTGGGTTCCACAGGCTGCTTATTCATTTCTTTGAAATACCATACCACTTGGCTGTAATTTGGTTGCCATTTAAGCCATTTAAATAATGGCTATAAACATAAACTGTGGCAGTATTTGAGCTGAACAATTTTGGGCTCTCAGTACGTGAATAAAGAACATGTTCTGTGCACTAGGAAGTAAATAGTTTTTGGTAGTGCCAACTCTTTGAGACAGAGACACGTCTTATCCCACAAGCAGAAGCAGCTCTTAGGAGGTATTGGAGGAGACACAGTTGGTGACAGAAGAGCGGAGACAAAGCAATACAAATACCAGTACAAATATCAAGTCAAGGCTCTTGGGTGGAATGTAAAACAGGTTCTGTGCGCTCTGTTTCTAGTGGTTCCTGTAATGGGACCAGTAGAAACAGGAAGGTTGTAATATTGTTAAAAGCTTGTCTGTTCTTTTTCTCCAAGGGCAACAGTTTGTCTCACAAAACTTTGTTTGGGATGGCTGAGTTTTGCTTTGATTCTATATTTTTCTCTCTAACTTCTTTCAGTAGAAGTTGTTGGACAGTTTTCTCCTGCTTGATCCTGCAGTTTGGGGCTTTGAAATTTGCCTGGGGTATGTCACTGCTACTGTCTTTAAAGCAGGGGCATTCATTTGGGAAGTGCAAATTTCTCTTCCTCTCTGCACCAGCCAGGCTAGCAAAGCAAGGATTTATGGTCAAATTGGCAGTTACAAAGCTGAAAAGAAACAAAAGCAAGTGCAACTCTAATTTATGCTTAGTGGTGCCATTATTACAAGTTACCTTTTTTGTCCATGAACTGAATTTCTTAGCTATGAGGGGACAGGAGCACTCAAGATTTGCTGGGTTTTCACACATACAACTGTTGAGTTATTTGAAAGGAAAAATAAATCATGAAGCTACCTTTCAGATAACTGATTTTTTTAGTTGGTTTGGGTTTTGTTGGTTGGTTGGTTTGTGGGGTTTGTTTTTGGTTTTTTATGAGTGTTTGGTTTTTGGTTTTGCTTTAAGAAAAATAAAGTTATTTCTACCCCCCCTTTAATTTTAGTAAGGTGACACATTTTTCTTCCGTTACCTCTTTGAATGCCTATGTATTTCTGCAAGCTCTGCAAACTAATATGACCTCAATGACTGTGTGAGTGACTGAAATTACTAGCTGATGATGTTGGTAGATTCTGTATATCTCAGACAATTGAGTAACATTTGTTACTGTTTTCAGTGGTTCAAATAGAGGCAAAACAATAGCTCTTATTTTTACGTGAAAATAAATTTCAAGTTACTGCTGCGGTTGGAAACGTAGTTCCAGAAATGGTTGTATTCAGGAAGATTAACCTCTTTTACAGCTACTTATAATATTTACTTGAAAACAGTCTATTCAGAGTGTATCATTAAACACTGATTATTGTACTGTGATAAAGTTTACAAAAATAATGATCAACACATTTTTCTCATTACAACTTCACCAGGCATCCTTACTTTTAAGATGCAGTCCTTCAGTGCTGCTACAGACTTTGCCCTGCTTGACCATAGAGTTTTAACAGCATAAAATACAGTTACACTAGTAACTGCTTTTTTTCTTTTTAACATAACTTCTCCAGGTAGATATGGACAAAACTGGGGAAACGCGGCTTATAGAGCTGGATGAGTCCTACAAGAGCGAGCACACGGTTTTCATAACACCCCCTGAGATCCCTCATCTGCCAGATGGTGAGGAGCACCCTCTACAATACAGGTAACCTGAGGGTGCAGTAGGGTGCTAGCCACAAATCTGAACAGCTGCCCTTGGAGAGTTTAGTTTCTAGGGTCTTGTGGTAGCCACAAGGTCCAGATTTACTTTCTTTTCCTGTCCCTTCATGTCGCTCAAGTAAAAACGTGTATGTAATGTGCCATAATGTGCCAGCTCTGTTCAAGTTTAATGATTTTCTGTGTGCACACACAGAAGCAATAATACTTAACAAAGCTGGCCGTGTGTTCACATTACATTGTGCTAGCTGCTGGCACTTTTTAAGGTTAAAATTGAAATTAATGGACCCGGTTTGCTGGCCGCCTGCTGCTACTGATAACAATACAAGCTGCTGATACTCCTTGGAAGAGAGAGTATGTTCCAAAGAATCACTGAAAACTGGTGTTACTAATTCAGTAATGATGTTAAATGAGTATGTCTATTGGTTTCTTCATTAATTCTGAGAAACATTTTCAAATCTAATCTAATTTGATCTTTTAGATAGTTTGATGTTGTTCATATTGATTTTTATAAACCTTTGTTACGTGGTGCTCACTAGGGACTAAGCCATACAGATTGGGGTTTTTTTATTAACTCGAATCAATACTAATGCATTTGACACATTAATTAAAGAAAATGCTATGAAAGCAAATGTATTTATCAATGTAAGTTGCTTACACTGAAATAACAGGTTAAGACGCTGTTTGTGCAGGCTTATGAAATCATGCAGATGGATTTAGTAAACCACTTTGTCAAGGGTGTCTTTAAAGGTTTACATTTGTGTTTTCTATTTCCTGCATAGCTTCTAGCAAGCGTGTAATCGATTTCGTTTGCTATTATGTGAAGTGTTTACTTTGGAACCGCCTTACAGGAGTTAAGTGACGCATTTCTTTTACAGCTATAATGGATTTCCAGTATTAAAACTAGATTTGTTTGAGCGACCTGAAGGATTTCTCAAAGCACCAAATAACAAACTGTCTTCAAAAGCCAGTAGTCCCAACAGCCCATCGCCAATGTTCAGAAGAACTAAACAGGTACTTGCAGGTGTTCTTGTAGCGTGAGGCGCTTCAGAAAGCAACAGCTTGCTGCCTATAGCTTGAGTTTGTCCTTAAAGACTGACTGGCAGCAGCTGCAGCCCAGCTCAGGGCTCTTCACTGGTACGGTGATTATACAGCCATGCTAATTGTTCTTTGGATGTTTAGCTGTGCTTCTTGCCTACCCTGTATGGTACAGGGCCCCTGTACACAGATTGTCATTTCCTCTGCTGTCCCTATACCTGCCGTGTTCTTCACACTTTTCTCCATGAGCGTAAATCTTTGGGCTTCTGCATCCACTGATGGATTCCTTTTCACTGTCCAGGGCTTTATAAGGGTCTCTAACTTTCTAATGTTTTTTACAAAAAACTAGGCCAAAAGTAATAGGCATAAATTTAAATAAATGCAAGTTTTTAAAAAGGTAATATTGCACAGCAACTGGTTTTAGTACCACCCACTCTGCTTTCATTTTCTTTCCCACTTTATTGTTCATATTAAAGTTGCAATTTCTTTAGGTATGATACATGTTCAGTTCTTAACGGGTAGATTTGTGTACTATGTATGTAAATACACACAAATAATCTTTATGATTCTTTACAGGAAATTAAATCTGCACATAAAATCGCTAAGAAGTACTCATCCATACCACAGATGTGGTCCAGATGTTTGTTACGTCACTGCTACGGTCTTTGGTTTATCTGCCTTCCTGCGTATGTTAAAGTGTGCCATTCAAAAGTCAGGGCTCTGAGAACGGCGTATGATGTGCTACAAAAAATGCACACCAAAAAAATAGATCCACCTGATGAGGTAAAATCAGCCAACCCCAGAATTCCCAAAATGGCCCCTGGGTTTTATTGACTGGAGAAGGTGTTTGGCTGTGGGAGCACAGCTCTGACTTGTCTCTGTTTTCAGGTGTGCTACCGAGTCCTCATGCAGCTGTGTGGACAGTATGGCCAGCCCGTGCTAGCAGTGAGAGTGCTCTTTGAGATGCAGAAAGCTGGTGTTGACCCTAATGCCATTACTTACGGCTACTACAACAAAGTAGGTGTTTTTGGAAGAGAAGGGAGAAAAAAAATACACATTTTTATCCAAGCCAGTAGAAGCTAGCAAAATAAGGGAGTGGTTCAGAATTACTTCTGTCATTTCTAGTAACTGGCAGAAACACAAGACAGAATAATTTTGTTGTGTTTGGTTTTGTAGGTTTAGAAGTTTGCTTTGTAACTGTGACGAGTAACTCAATGTGAAGTTTAAGTTCATGATTTCACACCTGACTGTTCCTCCAGATGACTTTATTTGGCTTTGATGTTTCCAAACTAGGCCGTTTTGGAAAGCACCTGGCCTTCAAGCAATCGAGGTGGCTATTTCCTGTGGATGAAAATACGAAACGTTGTTTTAGGAATAGCACAGTTTAAAAAAGCCTTGAAAAAGCTGCCAGCAAGCACCTCACATGCAGCCGTTTCTGGTAGAGTATTCACATCTTTTTCTTAAGAATGTTTTTGTCTTAAGAATGACCAGACAGTGGCTTGAACACTTGCAGGGGATGTTTTTGGGTGGTGGTTATTTTTCTTTTAGTCTGTCTTTGCAAACAAACTCCTGGTTGCTGCTGCGTTGTTTCAATTTTTTTACATTCTAGACTAAACCCATGAGAATTACATGCATTAAGTCTGAGAACCATACCACGCTAAAATGAAACCATATTTAGATGCTTCTTAGAGTTCTTGAAAAGATGTGGCAATCTGATCAAATAAACCAGGCAACAGAACCAGAGAGAAGCAGTGCTTTAGTACAGTATTTAAAAAGAAATGTTGCAAATTACCCCTTTAATTTCATCCCGTAGAGCATCGCTTCGATGTTTATACTGTAAAAGTAAGCCAATTATTTTTTCACTCTTTTTTTTTTTTTTTTTGGTAAAACGTTCACTGTTAATTGGAATGTGCCTGATAAGAAGCCTTTGAATTACTGGGGATACTCAATTTATTCTGTTTCACGATGTCACGCTCTTAAATACTATAATGGCTTTTATCCTGTCATTCCTCTGTTATGATAGGGGGACTTTCAGACGTGGGCAATAACACATCATTCAAAGAAGAAGCCAAGCAAGGGAAAACTTGTCTTCAAGATATACAAGAACAGAAAGAAGACAAGAGAGAGAGCGACTCGAGTTCACGTACGTATCTCATGAATACAGATACCAAGCTCATTGTGGATAAATTGGGAGTTCAGCAAAAGCTAAGTGGGGCAGCTGATTCTTTTTACAGTGCTGGTATTTGCTAATGCCAGTTTATGCCCATGCCTTAGGCTTTTTTCCCCTAAAAGTAATTTTCTTGATGTCTAATGGTTTAACTTATAATATTACAGTTCTTTTTTTCCCCTCCTCTGTTTCAAATAAGTGATAACAGTTATATAAAGGCTTAATGATGATTACAGCTTAATGTTTTTGTCTTTTAAAAAAGTGCTTTATAGACATTATCTGCAGGAAAGCCTTTTCTACCAGTCTGTTTTCTTTATAAATCCCATAAAATGAGAACAGCTGAATTTTGCAGATCTGTGAAAGGAGTATAAATTACTCAGCTCCCTGGAATTCTCAAAATTTAGGAGATGGTATCAGAAATGAGAAGGGCTTTGGATTTCCTGTGGACCTCTTTTTTTTTTTTTTTTTTTTTTTGTCACATTTTACATCTGCTGCCCGTGGTTCCCTTAACTGCAGTTCAGTAGAACAGACTGTGTAGTAAAAATGTCTAAGTACTAAAGATTCCTCTATACATTCATTGAAAATACTCTTCATAATAAAGGTTCTCCTAATAATATCATTATTTAAATTTTTCATTTGTCCTTCCCATACTCTGAGTTAACTGTCCCCAGGTCAAGTGGAAGTGGTGTCAAAGTTTGAGGAAACATACGGAACCAGAAAGCAACTTCACTGTTTTCTTTCCACCACAATCTTCCTTCTTGCATTTTTTTTAATATATTTTTTTTCCCTTCAGTTTGCTTGGAAATTTCTGTTACCCATGGTCATAAGAACTTACCTGTAAGATGGCAGGAAGGTTAATTAGGTTTTATGAAACTTCTGAGGACAGAGGCAATGTGAATTCTGCTAAGAGCTCGTATTCTTTTCAGCCATAATTAAGACAAGTTTATGGCTCTCTGTAGTAATATTATGTAGTAGCTTTTTCACTTTTGAATACAACTTGAGAATGTTAAGTTGCTTGAATTCCTTTTAGAAGTAATTGTTCTGTGTAGCCACCTGGCAACAGAATTTGTCTTTCCTAGCTAAGAGGTGAATATAAATACTGCAACATTTGCTTCATCTCTCTTAGTTGGTCATGGCCATGGATGTAACAAGAGCTGTACAAAGACAGGCTCTTTGGCCCTGAGCTCTTGGAAAAGCAGGAGAAAATACTCCTTTGCCTGTCCTTTGCAAGTGAACAGGGATTCTTGGTCTCCACAACCACCACGAATTTTGGTATGCCAGTACTGCTTGCTTGGACTCTGTGTACAGAAGCTCATAGAACTTCCAGTTATAAAAGTAATGCCAGGAATTAAACATCCATAGTCCAGCTGTTCCAGCTTGAAAACCTCTGTCCAAGTAGACACATCCTGGGATATGTACCATGTGCTGTCACTTAATCCTGCATAAAGCATCTGCTAGGTAACAGAAACCTGAGATTTACATCGAGTTGTTTGAATTCCAAAGAACTGTCTGTCCTTTTCTGTATCCAGTGTCTGAAGTGGAGAGCGCAAAAGGGAGTGGTGACTGCCTACCTAAATTGAACTACCAGAACTCAAGTGATGCCAAAGCCACTTCTAGCATAGTGCGGCTCAACGGTACAGTTGACAGTACTGTAGCAGAAGCTGGTACAGGTGAGTGGAAGAGAAAATAGATGTGGATGCTTGTGCAGTTTTGTTCATATAGATTGCATTTCTAACAAGGGCTCTGAGTAGATGCTTGAGTTCTGTCGTCCACCAAACATACAGGATTTATCAGTGCAGCGGTCGATGAAATTGTGGGGGCAACTTCATGGGAGTGAGTTTGGGTTAAATTCTGCATATGCTGTGTCAGGGAGGTGCATCTGAATATTCTGCACTTCCAGATTTTATTTTTCCTTGTTTATTTTTTCTTTGTTGGTGTATTTTGTTTTGTTGGGGTTTTTTTGTGAGAATGAAAATCTACTTAAAAAATACCAGGTCTTGTTTTTTTCATATCCTCCTCCAACAATAAATTCCTTCAGGGTGGACAAGGTATTTCTATGTAGTACAATTAAAAGAAACTTTCAGGCATTTTCACAAGTCCTTATGTCAAATCTGGTGATTATAATACTGCCAGCTGTGCTTGAAATACTGGAATATTGTACTTCAAAGCCTGCATTTTTATGTTTTGACAAAACAGTGGAGATTTCTCTGTCAATAGCTCCTTTTGTTAGCTTTATTTCTAAGACATCAGGCTGGAAAATTATGTGCTTTTTTTGCCATTTCCCTGATACTTTTGCTGTCCCTGGCTTTCAAATCTCCTTATAGTGGAGTATGTCTCCAGAAGAGGAAAATAAATGCATCTGAGACTTCTCCTGATGGTGCCTCTCATGGTACTCTTGAGTTGTATCATTTGACTCCATATAAATGTTTTATTATCTGACCCTTCCTAAATGTTATGACCATGGTCAACTCAACTTTTCAACCTTTAGCACACTAAGTAGTAAATTCTGTCTCTCAGTGTTGTAAACTGTTTGAAAGATGAGACATTTGCCATTCTTTTGTAATTTTGTTAAATAAAGCACCTTGTTTCATCTGATTTTTTTCAGAGGGTTCTGTGGGGTTGCTGTTCACATCATCTTTTGAGGATGCCAGTGAAGCAGAAGTTATACAAAGTAAATCCTTAAGAAAGAGACATAAAAGCGCAGTAGAATCTGACCTAAGGGAGATACCATGGGAAAGCAGGAACCGAAACCTGAGTGGAGATGGCTTAGTGGGACTCATGATGAATCGAATAAATCAGGAAGCAAACCCTGGAGAAATTGTTGAAAAGCTGGGAGCTGATGCCAAAATCCTGTCTAGTGCATTACAGAAAAGCATAAGGCCAAAAACTCTTAATATCAGAACTTCCTCATTAGGATCGAAGAGAGAAAGCCTGGAGAAAGAATCTAGCGATGAAGATGCAGCATTTGATTGCAGTTTTACAGATAAAACAGAGTCTCCTGTTATCTTTGATCTGGAAGACTTGGATGCAGAGCCTGAAACACCCACGGCAGTAAAGTCCTCCAGTGAAAAGTCCAGAAGGCTGCAAAGAAAGAGCAGCTTTCCAGTAAAGCCAGTTGAAAAGACAGATGTTGAAACGGGATTTGATCCGCTGTCTCTGCTGGTTGCTGAGACAGAACAGCAAAAAGAGGATGAGGACGAGGAGGATGATAGAAGTGTTTCTACTCCATCTGCAAGACGAGATTTAGCTGAAGAGATAGTCATGTACATGAACAATATGAGCAGCCCTTTGTCAAGTCGTGCCCCGAGCATTGAGTTGCAGAAACCCTATGATGACAGAAATGCCAACAAAAAGAGCCCAACAGTAATCCAGCCTTGTAGGAGGTCCAGCCTTCCCCCAAACTCCCCAAGGCCATCCGGTCTCACCAAATCCAAGAGTTATCATGTGAAAAATGAAGAAAGGCCAAGAGACAGGCTTTGGTCATCCCCAGCTTATTCCCCAAACAGTCCAGCAAAGGAACAGCCCCAGGATGCAACTAATGCACTAACACTTGTGTCTTCACCCTCGTTCAACCTGGATACGCTGTTAACACCCAAGTTTGATGTTCTAAAAAGCAGCATGTTTTCTGCTGGAAAAGGGGTTGCAGAGAAAGCTAGCAAGTGGTACTCAAAATTTACAATGTATGCTGCATCCTCAAAGGTAAATTTGTATAACTGGGGATTCCCTTCCCCAAAACATAAGTTCCCTAAATTAAGTGAAGAGCTTTGTCAAGTTTTTAATTACTTAATCCTGTGTGATGAATCCCCCATTTGATTGACATGCATCGTGGTAGATTGTGTGCCTTAAGTTGTTTTAATTGTGTTTGAATTGCCAGGAGCTTAATTTTACTGTCCTGAATCAAAAAAATACTTGGTCTAACCTAGATTCGGAGTCTGTTTAATGGAAAAACATAAGTATGGTGTGTTGACAGGGCAGAGAAGACTGCTCTGCCTTTCCTTATTTACCTAAAGAAAAAAAATATTTACATAAATGATGATGTATTTAGGTCTTTACTGCTTGTATGTAAAAGGGGAAATCTGCTTGTATTGATTCCCAAAGTGATTTAAGACTAACTTTGGATGGAGGTCATTTGATTAGAATGTTCTTCCTGCTACCAGCTCAACCCAAAATTTACTTTTTGTCCCCAGTCCTTAAGAATGAAAATAGACACAGTTGGCCTGTGGTGTGTTGTCCTAATGAGCTTAAAACCAATCTGAGACTAATTAAATGTTAATGGTGCCTTGCCTAACCTACAGCCTTTCCTATAACTTTTATAGCAGCAATGGGAAAAAAGTGATAGGATTAAAATGTTAAAGTTTTCATTTAGATACTTTTATTAGAAAAATCTTTTAGAAAAGAATCCTCATGTAGCTATTTAACCCTGAGCGAAACTTGCCTGGCTTCATACCAGTGCTCAATACAGAGCTGAGCTGAATGATTTTCCAGGGAGGGAAGTTCATGCCTTGAATTTACTGATACAAAGAAGGCTGCCTCATAGTTTCAGAAATATTTTTGCTGCCCTTTCCTTTTCTCAGTGGAATTTTGTTTTCTTCTCTCAGGATCAAAATTCAGACCGAGCAAGTGTTTCATCTCTTGGAGCTCTGGACTCAGAATCTACTTCTCTAACTGATGAAGATGTCTGCAACGATTTTGAAAGTGCTTCTCCTCAGGAGAACACCACATCAGAAATTAAGGGAATTGGCCTCAGCAGGACAAGCCTAGAAAGCTCAGCTTCCCACGATGGCTCATCAAAACAATTTGACCAGTGCGGTAAGAGGCAGCTTTTGCATTGCACTCATCGATCTGAACAGAAATATTCCAGTTTTAGAAGTTGTTCTGTGGGATGTAGAAGAACTGGAGAGGGGGCAGTAAAGGCTGCCATCATGGCCAGGGGACCGGGGCAACCTGAGACTGAAGGGAGCCTGACTCCCTTAGTGTGGTGACAAGAAGGGTCAGGGATATCTGCCAGCACTAGCAGAGCAGCCTCTTATGCTTCCCTGCTTTTTGTGCAGGCAGAAAGTGTGGCTATGAATTACTCAATCTGTAAACTTTGTTTCCAAGCTACCAACTGTTGTAAAAGAAGAAAACTGAACATATGGAAATTCTATGTTGGTAGATTTTATTTTTGCCGTGGTTGGTGCTGGGCAGATGGCGGCTTCACACTCCAGCTTCATTCCTTTCTGTCTGTCTGATTTGTTGCATCTTCATCACGCATTTGATAACTGCAGTGTTGTTTGACCAGAAAAACAGTTCACTAAAAATGCATATTCTGAGTAACTAATACTTTGGGTTTCTTCTATTAATAGGTTCTCTTTCAAAGTTCCCTTTACCTGACAAATCAGAGTTGGTATCTTCTTGCAGCACAAGCAGTACCAGTGTGTTTCAGAACTACGCTATGGAGGTACGGGATGATTTATTGATTTTAATTGATACACTAAGAGCATATGTCTTTAAATATAAATGTTATCTGAATCTCTGGTAAAGTTCAAAGCTTACAGCTAATGCACTGAAAGATAGATAAATATTTCTGCGACAGAGTAGGCTTCATTTCAGATACTTCTCTAGAAATTCCCTTATTGCAGTCACATCCTTTGAATCTTAAAGCTGCAGTTCTCAAGGGTTTGACGATGGGTTGACGTTGAATTCTGGCATCTAAATCCCTTGCACAGCTAAATTTGTTTAAAGTGAAAATGCCAAGTCTTAAATAGCACTATACATTTAAAAATACAGAGTAGAGAACTAGCTATTTCTTCTTGCAGCTTCTAAAAAGATCATTTTGCTTTCCACTAGTACACTGGTTTGGTGTGTTTGGTGTTCATTCAAGTCATTTACCTTATCAGCTGTCTGTTAACACAGTTTAGATTTAATAGTTGTTCTGAAATACATAAGTTTAAATCCAAATGTTCCAGTCTAAATCCTGGGAACGGATTGTATGCCAGTAGTGAGTAGTATTCATCTAAGGGCAAATATTTGGGCTGTAGTTTCAACGGCTTTGTAACAGAAGAGTCATTTTGAGAATGAAATACAGTGGAGTTCTCTTATCTGCTGTACACAGGTCCTCATCTCAAGCTGTTCACGATGTCGAACTTGTGACTGTTTGGTTCATGATGAAGAAATCATGGCAGGGTGGACAGCAGATGACTCGAATCTCAATACCACGTGTCCATTCTGTGGCAATTTATTTCTGCCTTTTTTAAGCATAGAAATCAGAGATCTTCGGCGACCTGGACGGTAATAACATCGCTTGAGTTTTCATCTATTTTGAATGCTCCTGTTTGTGAAGTGGGTTTTGGGTTGGTTTTCTTTGTTTTAGATAATATTAAGCTTTTGTTTTCCCCACAGTTACTTTCTGAAGTCCAGCCCTTCTACAGAAAACATGCAGTTCCCATCACTTTTTTCAAATCCGAGCGGGAAGTCCTGTAACACTGCAGCTACTGTTGGCCTTACTACATCTCTGATGTCTGTTCAAGAGGATATAAACTCAAATAGGTAAACCTGTATTTTCTGCATAGAAGTTACTCAGGTTCTCTGCAGATATGCATGTATTCCGTACCAACAGGAATAAATAAAATATTTTCTCTGAAGAGGAGAAATTGATTTGAGAGAGAATCTCCTTGCTGCCTCTCCCTTTACTCTGAGCTAACAATATCATGTTTTTCCAGTATGGTATTCACATCCCTAATATAAAAGTTCATGTAGGCATCTGTAATTCTGCAAATTTTACAGCCTCTTTTTTAAGATGTTTGTGTTCATTATTAGTGCAGAGAGGAATAAAACTTGCACTGTAACATGAATGAGAGTGGTGGGTGACAAGGTAGAAGTTGAGATGTCGGGTAGATTATTTTTTATTTATTTATTTCTGTGTACATGTTTGAGCTCTCAAAATAAAATAAAAAGCTGAGATTCTTAATTTTTTTTTCCTCCTCTAGCAAGCCTAAGCAGCATGACAGTATGTGTGCCAGAAGTATCCAGATCCCCTCAGGAAGAAGACAAAATGCCTCTGGGTCAGAATGCACAAGTCACCCTGTAGCAAGGAGTATCAGTACTTTTGGTCCATTGGAAGAAGATGAGAAGGAAAACCAGAAGATGAGCCATATCATTCCTACTGGTAGCCTGCCAGCTACTTTGCAAGGACCAACAGTGTGTAGTTTTTCTACCTTACATGTTTTGTTTTGGTTTTAAGAGTGCAATAGACGAATGTGAACAGCATTAATTAGAACAGAAATCATCATCCCAAATGATGAGAACTGCTAGGATGTATTTAAACTAATACTAGATGTCACTTTTAGACATTGGTGTGGGTCACAGGGAACAAAAGCAATGATAAGACTTTATAAAGATAGTTACATTCCAACTAATGGCATTATTTGCTTTTCTTTTTTGCCACAGGATTCCTTGGGCCTAGAATGGCGCTTACCTAGTCCTGACCCTATAACAGTTCCTTATCTCAGTCCTCTAGTGGTATGGAAGGAGCTTGAGACCTTACTTGAAAATGAAGGGGATCACGCAATAACGGTGGCAGATTTTGTAGATCATCACCCTATTGTGTTCTGGAATTTGGTGTGGTATTTCAGACGCTTGGACTTGCCCAGCAACTTACCAGGATTAATCCTTTCTTCTGAGCACTGCAATAAAAACTCCAAGGTATGGAATCAGATAGGAAATAGTGACATGTGAGAATTGCTTGCTTTCCCATACAGAAATTCGTTAGATAATTCAGTAGCTCTTAGAAATGTCTTACAATATGCTGGGCACAGTCCAGAATTGGTAAAGAATGTGTCAGCTGAAGGAAAACAGGCATAACTCTGGAACGTGGGCTTGGCATTACTGGTGTGGAGTGTTTAGCTCTTCCTAGTCACACTGTAATTTGTGATCCTCAGTTACAAAGCAGCTAAGTTTCTAGTTGGTTTCATTGCTGTTTGGCTAGCTAACTTCCTCCTCATTCTACTGCTTATGACTTTGGGACTGTAGGGAGGTATGCACAATACTCATTTGTTATGTCACTGACATCCCCTTCAGGTTTAGCTTTCTCTGGTTTTACAGCAGTTTTAATATTAAAGCTTCTTACCTATAGATGTGAAGATATATTTGAAGATCTATTTTAAATACAGAAGTCCTCTGTCGTGAGTTAGTAATAAAATATTTTTATGTATGCATTTTCCTGTTCAGATTCCGCGGAACTGTATGTCAGAGGACAGTAAATATGTTCTCATTCAGATGCTATGGGACAATATGAAATTGCATCAGGATCCAAGGCAGCCTCTGTATATTTTGTGGAATGCTCAGAGTAAGCTTCATTTCCTGTGGTTCTTTGGTGGTTGTTTTTTAAAGAACAATTTTCATTTTGAAAAAAGATATCTCTGTGGATGTTTCACAGGAGATACATGACTTGGTTTTGATCCTACTGCTTTTTGTCTTGCAGGTCAAAATCGCACTCTTTTGTTTGAGAGTGAGTGTTAAGTTTGGTGTTGCTATTCTAAGTTTGCGTGCCTTATTTTGGGAGGGAGGGTGGTTGTATGTTTAGCACTAAACTGCTTGAACAAGTTTAATTCTCCAGCATAATTGTTTCAAATCATTGACCAGTATCTCCAGTGGCTTTTTCTTCATTGGGAAGGGAGGGGTTTAGAGGGAATGTGTTTCAGTGATACACTGAACTCACAGTGAGCTCATCCACTTAGCTTGGGTTGGTTTTTTATTTTCAGAATTTGCTTACTAAGAATTTTGTTGCCAGTGTTGGATCATATGCCTGAAAATCGCTCATGCCCCATTACAGCTCTTGAGTTTTATGCATTTTTTGTTTCCTTATGTTGATATTATTTTGACTTGATATTTCTTATTCTGTGTTCACTACGTATGTCAGCACTTTCACGGCCTGTGTAGCCTCCCACCTTTTTTTAATAACTTGTTTCACAAAGAATATATTTATCCTTACAGCATTTTTAATGTTTTTCAGCCCAGAAGTACCCAATGGTCCACTTACTGCAAAAAGATGATGACTCTTTTAACCAGGAGCTCTTGAGAAGTATGGTGAAGAGCATTAAGATGAACGATGTGTACGGACCAATGAGTCAGATATTGGAGAGGTTGAACAAATGGCCACATATTAAAAGACAGCGGTAAGAATACAAACCTGCCTAGCTGGAGCAAAGTTGGACAGCAATAAGGCTATTGTAATATAAGCTATATCTTCATGTCATATTTATTAAAGAAAAAGAGCACTTTTCAGCAGTGTTCTCAAGTTTATTCCTCCGTCTGGTAAATGTTCTTCTTTTTTGTGATAACTTTCACAAACTTATTTAGAAAAAATTATAGAAGCTAATTTTTACTCTTTCATCTCCTCCTCCCCTTTACAGCCACCTATTTTTCTTCTTACCTGTGAATGATAGAAAATCAAGTAGGGATTGTGTATATTTCATTATTAAATGATGTATTTTTAATTTATTTTTTAATCCAAAACACCTCCACTTATTCCTAGCATGCATAGATGTTCCTGGCATGCTGTTTGGTTTTAAGTTCCCAGTAGGGAAAAGTAGGTTAAGTCTCAAATATAGGAAGGGGTTTTTTTCCATTAGCAGTGGAAATAATGAAAAATTACTTCCTCTGAATTTTTATTTCTTGCCTGGGTTTACTGATTTTTATTTTTAAAAAGATCTATAGCAGCTACAGCATTGACAAGGTATTTACTTACCTTGTTTTAGAGGTAGCAAGCAGGAATTGTTTTTATTTATTTACCTTGTTTTGGGTGTGGCAATCAGGAGTTACGTTCAAAATGCCACCTTAAAAAAAAATCTCTAAGTGTTTCAATTTGTTTATAATATAGATTGTTTTGTCAGTTGGTATACTGCAGTAACATACCACACATTTTATTTTACAATTTCAGGAGCCTTTACAGAGAAATACTATTTCTTTCACTCGTTGCCCTAGGAAGAGATAACATTGACATAGGTAAGTGTTACAAGTCATTCAAATGAGCACAGATGACGAGTGTATGCAAACTAGTTTTTCAGCTTCTGAAAAACCCCACCAAATCTGTAGATTAGATGCGTCCCATTTTATGGGAAGTGCTGAATGAAAAGGTCTGTCCAGTTATTTTCCACTGATGAGTGTACCAGCTGTCACTGTATTTGGGCAGTGGTGTGGAACACAAGTCTGCAGAGGTTGTTTTTCTGTTTCTGCAGATGCTTTCGACAGAGAGTACAAAATGGCCTACGATCGTCTCACCGCTAATCAAGTGAAGAACACTCATAATTGTGATAGACCACCAAGTACTGGAGTGATGGAATGCAGGAAGATTTTTGGAGAACCATATCTTTAAATATACCTAAGTAAAGAGGTGGTGTCTACGATGTGTACCTGTGTAACATAACCACTTCAGTCACAAGGAACATCTCAGTCTTCAGTGTTCAAGAACGTATGTACAAATGTACAGAAGGCCTCGGAAAAATCAGGCCTATCTACAGTTGTGGAAATGGACCGAGTGAAAAATGGGCCAAATATTAGTTCCATCTCCCTGTCCTTTCTGCAAATCAGTGTGTAGAAAGGAAGATTCTAAACAAAATCAGTTCTTTAACTTGGGACAACATATTACAGTTCTCTCCTTAAAAAAAAAAACCAAAAGAAAAAAAGAAAAAAGAAAAACAAAAGGAAAAAAAAACCCAGGTGGACAGAAACAATGCACTGAAACTAATGTGAGTGAAGTAAATTCTTCAGAATCTATTGTTTACATAGAATATTCATGATGTTATGAAGAGCATACAAAGTTGTATTATACATATTTTAAATTGTTTATAGTAAGTTGATATTTTTTTAAGTTTTTTAAATTACTGGAGTGAATTTTAAATGGACTTGCTGCATAAGCAATACAGTGCTTATTTTTTTTGCAGTACACTGCTATTTATAGTAACTTGTCCAGTTACTTTTTGAAGAGTGATTTGTTTTTAAAGCCGAATAGAAAATGTTCACCTTCACCTAGACAGTGCTCTAGATACAGGATTTCTCTCGTGCACACGTGGAGAACGTGTTACCACGGCAATCTGAAGGAAAGGGTTGGTAAACTTCAGTCAAACTCTACTCACAAACACGCTGCTGTCTCTGTAAAACTCTTCTGTAGGAGTCTCCTTCTCTCCCTCTCCTGTGCCCTCTGCTCCTTAGCAAAGAGGAAGCATCTTGAAGAGTTCTGTTACAGAATCAGTCCATCTCTACGGTCGGCATTTGTCACCATGACCTCAGTGCGGATGTAATACGAAGCAAAGGGCAGCCTGCAAGAAGCTCTTCGTAAACACGAGGAGCTGGGAGTCTCGGTGGATGTCTTTGAAACACACTAAGTACAGCACGTACATAATATGCTAATCCAAAGCTTTGAACTGAAGTACACACAGCAAACTTGCTACAGGGAATATATAGGGAATGTAACTTCTTGGGGCATATTGTGCGTAGTTAAATGTACTTGGTCTCTATTTCACAGGCAAAACAACTCGGTTTTGTTTTGGGTTTTTTTCCTTCTTTTCAGTTATTTTTGCCTGTGAAGAAAAACGCTGTGTCTGTCCTTGTGGTGGAGTCATGGCTTTTGACTCATGTTTTCCTGGTCTAGATAAACAACTGTTTTGTGCTCTCAGTCACATAGCAACTCCTCACCAGAAGGTAGGCGACAGAGAAAGTATCAGAAGCCTCGTATGGAGGGTGGGAAAGCAGACATTGAATTGTATAAAACACCGGAAACAAATTAAACCCTGCTTCCACAAGTAGCTTTATTTTAAGGGATCTTAATGGTTTCCCAATTCTAATTTCTTTTAGCTGTTGCTGTTATAATACTCCTAAATATTCAGCTGTTACATTAGATTTTTATACTGCCTACCAGCAGTTATTTTTTAAAACCTCTTTAGTTTGCAAGTGTAATAATACAGCAATATTTAGTTGGGCAGAAAGGAGATAAACTTTAAAGCTCACATTTACTTTATTAAATGAAACAGAAGGAGCCTCTTAGAGTCTGAAATGAGAAGCAACACCGCTACGAAGCTCTGTCTAACCTCCTGCCAGACCTCTGTACAGCAGTAAGGAGATGCTGCCCTAAGGAGAAAGTACTTAGAACGTGTAGAGCTACAGGTAGTTGCCGATGAGAATCGCAAGGTGCGGTCTTGTTGGATACAGCTTTCATTGGGTAATACCTCTTCTCTAATTTGCTGCTAATTATGTAGCTGACCTTTTCAAAAGTATCTCCCCACCCCGAGGTGGAGCTGGCAATGCTACACTTCCCGACGTCTTTCACCTTTAATTTATTTTAACAGTTTGTGATGCTCTCTTTCACTTGTAAAGTGTTCCTCATGCATGAAATACAGCTACATTTTTCAGCCAGGTTCCTGGTGAGCAGTGTATCGGTGTCGGGCAGATACGTGCCCGCTTCGTTCTTCTGACCCGCTGTGAAAAACACCAGGTTCTCTTGTCACGCGTTCCCTGTCGGTCCCTATTCGTGTGCTCTGCTCTGTACAGTCGGGACGCGGTGTTTGCCGCGTTCCGGTCGCATACGCTCGTTGCTGTGTCTGTGGACTGGATACCTGTTTGTGCTGTGCAGGAGGTCACGCTCCCAACTCTCTGCAGTTCTGTTTCCCACGTCATTTACCACTTGGGGCAGCCACTGTTCTCTGGGACCTTCAAGCCGTGAAGGAGGGCAAGATGCTTTTTCCAGAGCTGCCGTGGTGCGTTAGAGGTCCTGAGCTATGAAGCAAGCTTCAGACTTCCTGTTGTAGTCTGGTGGAAGCGACTGAGCCTGGTCTCTAACCACCCCTCGCTTACTAGGACACAACACTGCAACTGTCTGTGCCAGCACAGGAGTAGATGCAACGCTTGTAAATCGTGGCCCGCTTCCTCCGTTCTGGTCCCAGCTCTGTTGTAAGTACTTGTGACTGTCTTCAGGCTTAGGAAGCCAACAAGTTGGCCACTTTGAATTCAAGTATCAGCAGTTCTGCCAGTATTACCTGAAGAGTATATACTGTACCAGGGGAAGGATTGTACAGGCACCCTCAAACAGTCTCACCGTGTTCTTGCATCCTCAGTGGCACTCCTGAAGCATTGCTGATGTTTATTTGGGTGTGCTTTGAAATTACTATATCATGTTCATCGAGTCAAGTCATTATACTTAATGAATTCTTTTAAGTCCATTGGAAGTCAGTCCACTGTAGAAATACAATAATAAAATATAGTTGGAATAGTGATATACTTTCAGGTGGGAAATTTTCCTCATTCAAGTCATAATGTTCAAAATGTAGGTCCTGAGGTGGATAATTTTTAAGCATCATACAATTCAGTGTTGAAACAGTTTTCAAATCTCACTGTCCTTTATTAGAAAAGCAATTTGAGTATATTTTCCAATACTGCAAAGACGGATAAATAAAATATTTGAGACATATTTTCAATTTAAAATTTTGTATGAACTGAATTTTCTCCTTTTGTCTACTAAATAATGCTTATGTCAGAAACCTGAAACAAAGGTTTTACATTTGCAGTGCAATATATATTTTGCTTTACTTATGGTTCCACTGGAATAGTTATTGGAGATGAAATACTGAAATGTGAATAGGAGTTGTGCTGTTTCTCTGACACTGCTGTTTCCCACTTTGAGAAGGTTTGCTGTTGATACAGTTACAGCCTGATGAATTAGACTGCCACTGGCAAATTAAATGATTAGTACCCCAAGAAAGAGGAAATTCTGCCTGGAAAAATCTTTGTATAACGAGTGGGAGATCCAAATATTAATAACCAAGAGGGGTATTTCTGGCTATTGTCTCCCTGGGATGCAAAAATGGTACTTTGTTAGACTGCAAGCAGCACTTTTTAAATGAATGGTTGTAGATTTGTAAATATGTAATGTTCAAATTTTATTTACCAAAAACCAATATGTTGGATGTTTGCTTTGGTTTGTAGTTCCTTTAAAATATGCAAAGTCAGTGTTCACGATGTTAAGTTTGGGGTTTTTTTTCTGTCTCATCCAAAAAAGAAGTTTTACAGTGAGTCAATAAAAAGCTTAAAGTCTTTCTGGGTATTTTCATTAACATTTTATTAGATAGATTAGAATGACAGAAACGCCTGCAACTCTCAACTACATCGTTTGCCCCCATGAGGCATTGTTAACAATAAACCTTCCAGGTTTGTTGATAGCTGATGTCCGTGGCAGGTTTTTTGCGGTGTAGAAGACACCTGCCTGATGGGTGCAACAATGTGGACAGTTCAGGGATTCGTGTTGGGGTGAAAAACAAACCCGAGAGGTTCAGCAACTTCTCGTCGTGTTCCTGGTGTGAGTGTGTTTCTCAGTGGTAATGTGTTGTGCTAACCCCAGCTCTGTTTAATCTTGTTACAGTAAGATGTAAATCCATACGACCTCACGCTTGTATGGTGGCACATAAGGGAGTACTGCAAGAGCAGGTACAGATTTAAAAGGAGCCATGTGGACAGCTGTTGGGCTTGCTCTGAACCCTCACATCCTGTGTTCTTCTGCATGCAGAATCACTTGCTGCTTCGCTTTTGCCTTGCAAACCTCAGTGTGATGTTTCCCACAGCCTTAAGGGGGCCAACAGAAAGCAGTTCCTCTGAAGTGTGTCTCACGTTCTCGGAGGTATGTGTAGAGAACCAGTTGTGGTTGCATTAGAGCAGCCTTCCCTGAAAGGATGAGAAGTACCTCAGCATCAGGGGCTGCAGCACCGGCCGCGGGAACCGCTGTGCTCGCTGCCGAGACGCGGGGTGGGCAGCTCGCTTCTGAGATGCAGAGTGTGTGTCCACACAATGGTTTTAAGCAGAGGGGTTCCATAAAGGCAATCCACAAAGGTCTGATTCTGCTCCCACAGAAGTCAAATTCATAGATTTCAGTGAGTTTGAGCTTTTTTTCTAAGTGATTTAGAGTGTGTTCCTGAAAGTATTTCTATAATGAGTAAATACTCTGTGCTGGAAATGAGCTCCATTAGCTTGAGGGGATCAGCAGTGCTGAAAACTTGATGCATCTGTATCATTTCAGCCTTCCTGTGAATGCCTAAACTTGTGCAGCATTTGGTATTGGTCACTTTGTTACCTGATCTCTGAGCCTAAAGAAAAGTGGTAGAGGCTGACATTCCACTTGAGATTTATCATCTTAGCATGTTAAAGATTATTTTACCCTTGGTAGGTTTGTTACAATTCTGGCTGCTTTTTTTCAGTAGAACAGTTGCTACCTTAAACCCCTGTTGATGTTGCTGTATGCTTCCATCCACCTGGAACTGTCCCAATGTCATACGGATACTGGGCAGGATATGATCTTGTCTTCTAACATCACGCTGATGATCAGAAACACGAAGTAAAGAGCAAACATGGTGAGCCCCAGGAGCTTGTTCATCTTCCATTTACACAAAGCGATGGCGATAATCACAAACAGGAGCATGAGGAAGAGGAGAACGATGGCGCAGAACAGCCCGTTGCTGCTGACCGCCACCGAACTGAGTCCGTTGAAGACAGAATAAAGGAACCACGGAACTGGCAAACTGCAGGGAAAGGAAAAGGGATTGCAATAAGTGTTTTAAGGCAGTTCATTTTCTGCATCATACCTAAGGAATTTTTCCAAGCTGTTGCAGAAAGAAAAAAAGAAATGCAGGAGTGCATTCAGTGTAATTCAGCATAAATCCACAATTGATGTTGTTCTTGACATAAATTACTGGCATGGTCATCATGTAATCCCAAGAATTCAAAAGGGTTTTTAAAAAAATGCCTCTGGACTAAGTGTCTGGGCGTATTAGTGTGAAGAGGCAAGTCCTGAGGCTTTACTGGGGAGAGGTACAGATTTGTTGCATTTTCATCTTGAAAAATCAGTCTAATTCTGTTGGTTCAGAATTAGGTGATGACAATAGACTGAGTTATAAAATATATATATAATGTCTTTCCTGGCTGGATTAGGTTTAAAAACCAGAAGTAACTGGTTGCCCAGCTGCCCTTCATTTAATTACAGCTAAACCCAACTTAAGACCTTGCTGGGACTAAAACCAGCTTTGTATTTTAGAAGAAACACATCTTTTAGTATGGAGCTGATACTCACCCGACAGTGATATCGAAGATATTGCTGCCTACAGAGCTGGAGACAGCCATGTCTCCTAAGCCTTTCCGTGCGACAATGACACTGGTGATGAGGTCAGGGATAGATGTTCCTGCTGCCAGTATGGTTAACCCCATAATTTCCTCTGATATCCCAATTGTTTCCCCAACCTAATAAACATAAAGGAAGTCAGGAAGGGCTGTTCAGTTTTTGGAACGTGGAATTTAATTGCTCTGCGCAGCCTTTTGGGTTTTGTGCCATAGATGAGTTAAGGTCATAGAATCATAGAGTGGTTTGGGTTGGAAGGGACTTTAAAGGTCATCTAGTTCTGAATGCTCTTAAAAATGGTAGTGTTTTTCTGCTTTGTAGGATAAAAAGTGACGTTCTGTAGTGTATGTTGACCTTAGATTTACTCTATAGAGGAGGGCATCTGATCCCAGTGCTGCCAAGACTAAGCAAGGTCCCACCAGTTACAGCGTGATTCTGTCCTATGTTCACCTCTTCTGGATGTCTTCTACCTTTCTCTCTCCAAATTTAACATCAGCTGTGTATGACCTGAGAGCTTGGGGAAATGACAGTCTTTGGATTTATGGCTTGATCAGCTCTATCATGACTGTGCCATCTATCACTAAATACAAATGGGGGGTCAGACTCTACAGGATGCAAGTGTTATTTCCCAGAATACCAGGTGAACAATTAAGGCAATGGGAGTTGAGATCAATTAAGTAGCTTCCAGAATCAAAACCTGTATTTTCCGAGAATTTTAATTAGGTAAAGGATAATTATGTTCTGCAGAGAAGCATTCATCAATGCAAGGGCGGTAGGAAGATAAATCTTGACGGCACTTTTCCTTTCACTGGTGCACAAATTCCCTTGGAAGCTCTTGGAAAAGAATGACTCTTTGTCAAATGGAAAAGAATGAAATTGAAAATTCCCTTTTGGGTCCTAAGAAAACAAAGTTTCTACTGTTTTGATGGATGACTGCAGCTGTAATTCATCAGATAAAAGGCCACAGTGACACTGTTCTCTCTCCCTCCACTCGTTCTGAAAGGGTCTTGTTGGCAGAGAGAAAATAAACCCCTCACCTGGTGAGCCCACCACACCATGAGGTAAGAGAAAACAGCAATCCAGATGATGGAGCCGAAAAACGTGATGACAAAGAATTTTCTGGAGTCCTGTTAAAATCAAGTTGGAAAAGAAAACAACATGGAAAAGTTTCAGGGAAGTTAAAAATCCCCGGTGAAAATTACTCACCAGAAACACTTGACTGCAATCAATTGCTTTAACATGCACCCTGCTCTCTCTAATTGGATTTATTTTTGGTCAGCTTGATTCGATGACCAGCAGTTGCTGGTCTGTTGTGATTTATTAAATTAAGGCTCTGGAACTGCCTTATGCTGGAGCTGGGGCTCCTGCCCCACTCCCTGCAGCATTAGCAGCACTTCAAGTGTGCACAGACTCTAGACACAGAAAAATAGAACTGGGCCCTCTTGCTGAGAGGAAATCTATAGTTCAGTTAATGAATCCAGTAGCAGAAGAAAGATAGATTCTTACTGGATTTCTAACGTCAGGCATAGTGCTCCAGAGAGGGAAGACAATGGGAAAGAGGAAAAGGTAAATTGCTTGTTTTTTCCTAGTGTCTGGCCATTCAAGAGATAACGGCTCGTCGATGTCCTCATCTTCCGTGCTGTCATCGTCGCTGTCGTCCTCACTGGTAGAGCTGCTGTCTTCTGAGGTATCACTGTCTGAAGAGGGCTGTAGATCAGGAGAAAAAAAAAGACAGTTTCTTTTTGCACTGAGAAGGAGCTGCAGGGCATTTCTTCACCACAGCCTCACTCTGGCAGAGGCCCTGTCTGTAAGAGGGTGAGGGCAGCCACAGCCCCCCTCTTGCTATTGTGGGACAAAACCCAGGCATACCCTGTCTTGGGGCTCACCTCTTAGGTTAAACTTGTTATATTAACTTGCATTGGTTAATTAGAACCAACTTTTAGTTGGGGTTTTGACACATTTAGTGTATGTCTGAGAAACTTTTTGTCGTCATAACAGCCAAAATAATCAACTGAAAGGAGGGGTTTGGAAAACAAAACCGAAATGTGTACTGATGAGCACAGGACAGGCAGGTATTTGCATCTGCCCTTATGCTGGAGTAGTCCTCTGGCCTCAGAAGAGTCATTTGAGGAGAAAATACTGTATCGTATTGGTTGACATCATGTTTGGGACCTGACGTGTTTTTGTAAGCAGAAATGTTTCAGCTTACACCTTAAAATATCTCATCACTAGACCCAGAGTATTTATAGCTGCCAGGGGTGGGGTCCTATAGGAACGCTCTAGGGAGATAAGAAGGAAAGTAGAGGTGCAGTTGGGTCTGGACTGAGTGCTTGCTGCTGCTTATCTCAGTACCTGTCCATCTTGCCGTGCATCTGCCTGCTGCTTGTCTCTGCTGGGTTCAGAGTCGCTGGCAGGAGTCACCTGGACGGTGCTCGGTGCCTTCTTTTCATCTTCTGCTGAAAGTGAGAAGGAGGAACATGGGTTTCAGTTGAGGTAGCATCAGGCAGTCATCTTCCCCTCGATCAGCACGGAGGTTTGAGCATTTCATTTTGGCATGTCCAGTTACACCCAGTCTGACTGCTCAGGTTTTCTGTTTGGCCCTTTTCTCTCCTGTGGAGTGTGATCACTAAAAGCCAGACAGGGTCTGGCCCCCCTGGCATCGCATGATACCCTAACTGACGCCCCTCTGACCTTCTATCTGCAACTGCTGTAAGAGGCACACACATCATGACAGAGAAACATAAATTATATTGATCTACAACAGGTAAGTGTTGCTTGGCTTCTGTCTGGATTCTGAAGATTGTACTAAAGCCATCCTTAAAAGCCAGAAGGAGGTAAAGCTTTGCTTCCCCTTTTTGTCTGAGCACGGTGTTCTCCAGGGAACTGATGTTCTTCGAGGTTTCTGAGAAATGACTGTTGGGTGCTGCCAGACTTTAATCCCTAACCATTTGGTAGATATTCCACTGGAAAAAGTGCTGACCCCCCCAAGGAAATAACCGTGCTGTCCTCTGTGCTGTTCCTGAGCTCATCTGCGTGGCCAAGAGGAACAGGGGAACCTCTGTTCAGAACAACGTTGTGATACAGGTAACACAGAGCAGAGGGGAGGGGGAGTGCCTGGCACTCTGCCCCGTCACAGCAAGGGCCCTTTTCAGACTGCTGCAGTTTAGGTTAAGGGGTCCCCTCCACATAGTCAAGCCTGTCAAGAGTGTAAGGTCATGTTCTCCTGTGAATTGTACCAGGATGGGGTGTTACAGGGTATCCGATCCTGCACTGGGTGAACTGAGCCAGTGCAGCACCCCAGAACTGCACCAGGGAGCAAGCATAGAGGGGAGATTGTCAGAAATATTTGTTTTCAGAGAGTGCCATCTGAGATTTCTCAAACCAGGCCTTAAGAGAGTTCGCCTGGGATGCTCTCAGCCCAAAGTGGGAGACAGAGCAATAGCGCTTTCGGACTGCACGCAGCTCTATCTGTGTGTGTGGAACGTTCAGGGAAGCCTCTGTGGTGCTGATTACCCACACTGAGAATTTGTTTCCTAAACAGTATGTTCCATGAGTCCGGTCTCATTCACATAGGTGAGACCTGGTTTTGTGAGGTACTCAGGTGCTTGCTGTACTGCAGCAGGGTGCTTGTGGAGGTGGCACCTTCCCCACAAATCCTTGGCTTGTCTTTTCAAGATCTCCAGCCTCTCTGACAGCACAGGGGTGTTAGAGACCAGACCAGCTGCTGTCTCTGAACCAGCTCAGAAAGCCAGGCATCTGTCAGTAGCGATGAGGAAAAACTAAAAGCTATTAAAAGGGAGGATACATTGACACTTAGAAAATATACAGATGAAGTCAGTGCGGCTTTTCTCTCTGGAGAAACTTTTCATGCCCTTCTGCAAATGTGCCAAATTTCTAAGCTGAAGTGAAGGTACTTTGTTTTAACAAACACCTCATTTGCAGGGTCTACCAAAGATCAGCAGCACCCAACTGCTGTCTGTAATGGCCTGATTTCCCTTCTTCCACCCTTCTGGTGGCAATTTACACTCCATCCTTGTAGCACTTTGTTTGGATGCTGCCTCACTAACCGCTCCTAGGCTCCTGTGGGGATGGCTTTTATTGCCCGCTGTTAGTGTACATCGATTGATTTCTGCTGCATTGTTATAGCAGCCATCTGTGACCAGTAATAACAGAAACTTTGTGTTAAGACTACAGTGTTTCCTTGCCAGCCCTTGGGCATTGAGTGCTGGGAACTGCAGTGCAAGAGGCAAACAGCACTGACTCTTCTTGCACTCACCTTCTGGTTTTGATCCTTGTCCGGCCAGCGTCTGGGCTTTGGCCTTGGCAATGTTGCTCATCATGTCAACCCTGTCTTTGAATTTTCCTGTGGATGAGAAGGATGTGTTCAGCAGCAGCTGGCAGCTACTCAAAGCCCCCCCTTTCCCCGCCTCCCCCCAACGCCCACACATTCTCTCTCTCCTTTCTCCTTTCCTGGATTGCAGTGGATGTTGACTCCTGAGTTGTCTTGCTGGCTGTGGCCCTCGGTTTTGGCTGTGGCTAGCTGACCAGAGCTGTTCTAGTTGAATGCTTAGTACTGTGGCAGTTACACCAGCAATTTGACATGTAACCGATACTTTTGTATTTAAAAGAGAATCTAGAGGGAAGAGAAATCCTTTCCAGATGAGTATCCCAGGAGATATCTGTACTTCACAGGAAGCAAATGCAGAAAGAACAGAGGAGGAGTTTCAATTCAATATCATTTTGTTCCCAAAGGACTGTTGATTTTTTTTTCAGGCTAGATTATGTGCAAGCTGAAAATGACACCTTCCTTTTGCTATGTGGCTGTTGAAGAGGCTTTATTGTGCTGCTTGCAGCCTGGTGACCTGATGGTAAGGAAAAATAATCACCTTTTATATTTTAGTAATCTGGAAAGTGATGATTTCTCTAAGTATACAGGAATGTCTCCTCCTCTGGAGTTGATCTAAATTCTTGGTGTCTGGGTTCAGTGTGGTCCAGACTACCTGAGAGATCATCATCAGCACAGTGTCCTGTAGTTATTTCTGGGGCTTCTGAGGATAATTTCCACTGTAAGCTGTGCTCTGCTTAGCTGAGATGCTTTACTGGTGTTTTAGAGTGAAGCTGTGTGTGTGTGTCTCCACAGTTAGGTGATGTGCTCAAATACTTTAACTTCTACTCTCATTGAAAGTGAGCAAATCACTGGCTCAAAGAAAAATCTCATTTTGCTCTAATCTATACCTTCTGTCGAGCTGCCCACCCAGCACCTTGGCTGAGGGTCACAGGGTTTGCCCGTGGACAGTAGCCAGAAGAAATTGGCCATGCTATGCTTATGTGGGGCTGTAAATTAATTTCCTCCTAAAATTTTATCACACTGATTTAATCTACTGTACTGTTGACCATGTGACCAGAACGTGCTGTTGTCATTTGCCTCAAGGGCAGGGCCCTGCTACTTTATTCATCACCATGATACTGAGTTAACAGAAATAGCAGGTCCGAGGCCCTGAGCTGTGCAGGCAGATCTGCTGTTCCGAGCCAAACCTCGTGAAAATCAGTAGGCTCTGGTCTATGTCCAGTAACTGGGACTGGCTCAGGCATTAAGGCCTCTGGGGACGAGTTCTATTCTGGTGAGATTCCTGTTACCATCTGAAAGGAACATTTTTCACCAGCCAGGATTTCCACCGAACCCTGGAACAGCTGGACAGAGGTGAAATGATGAGCTCTTCTCCTTTGGAAGGCTGACTGCCACTAAAGAGTCCGACTTTTTCATGCTCCCTGCTGATACTGAAGCCTACCAGAGCAGATGTGAAACACCGTGCTTCGTTCCCCTCTGCTGATGCTAAGCACGAGCATACCCACCAGTGCAGGGCAACCAAGAGGTGACCTTTTGCTCTAACCACTGAGCAGTGCATCTTTCTGTTCAGCTGTTCCCAGAAGCAGTTGCAAAAGCTTCTGTCAGCAGGGTCAGGGAGGTCAGGCTCAGCCCGAAAGAGATTATATAAATTCAAGCTCCTGGCTTCCTGCCCTTGCATAGGCTGCAGAGCTTGTGAGCATCTCTCTGTCAGGATAAACAGATTAGGTCGAGGCCACTATCCAGTGCTCATGAGATCAGCCTCGTTTAAAAAGGTGTTAATTCCTCTGACACACATTTCATGCAGGAGGGACTGAGACTGGAGGAAGAACTGGCTGCAAGCTGGCCAGGTCAGTATGGAGAGGAAGGATATCTGTCAGCTCAGGCCCTGCCAGTGGTGGGGATTAGCTGAGCTGGGCAGGGTGCTGCTGGGGCTCCCTGGCCCTGTGGGCTCCAAGCTCAGTCCCCTGGGACATCCACTTCTGGTGACTCTGAGAGCCCCTCACAGGGGACATGTCTGTGTCCAGGGGCCCTGAGGTGAGCCAGGAAGATTCCTGTCCTATGGGTTGACAGCATCTAGGCTGGACTTAAGCTGAGCTTCACCTTAAGTTTAGCTTTTCTGTTTAATCCCTCGGCTCTAATATCTAATCTAATAGGACTAACTTCAAACACAAACAGCAGGAAGAATTTTTTTTCTTTAAAATTTGGCATGAACCCAGAGGTTTTGCAAATTCGGCTGTTTAGAAGAGGAAGTAAAAAAAAAAAACAAACCCTCATGATTCCTTTTGGATCATGAGTCTCTTAAAACAAGTGATTGGATGCTTATAGAGCAAGGAGAAACCATAGCTGCCTTTAGCCTTAACAGCCTGTGACACTGCCTGCTGCTCTGTTCTGGTCTAATTTCCAAAATCATTAGCTTGTTAACTGGGGCATACTGGGGGTAGACAACTCTGGCAACCTTACTGCTGGAGCTTTTTTCTTCACTCAAGAGTAAAAGCAGGTTTTTGTCATCTTTCCTATATGACTAGAGTTAAAAGACTATTCTGATGGTAAGAGGTTCAGAAATTAGAAGGTTCCTCAGGCTTTCCAAAATCCTTGCTCCCTTGAACTCCCCAGCAGTTCCCTCTGGTGTCTAACTGGAAGATCTTGAAGAGACATGCTCTGCTTCTACACACTTTTAAAGACAGTGGGGAAAAGAGCAAAGTTGCTAGAAATTCTTCATTTAAAAAGCACTTTGAAAATGAAAGCTGCCATCAAAAATGCCATTCAGGGTGCAATGTAAATGTTAGAACTTCTAAAGTCAACTCCTGGTCTCCTGCAGACAGAGAAAGAGACTTAAGTAATGAACCCTTCCCAATACATAAAGAAAACAAACAAACAAAAGCCCCAAACAACAACAACGAAAACCCCAACATTCTGAGCTTAATCACTCTTCAGATGAGAAACTTTGTTTCATACAAGGGGTGTTGCTTTAGGAACAGTGGAACCAAGTTTGTACTTCAGACTTTTACTGTATTTCTAAGACCTCTGCCTCTGGAATTGGGTTTTGGAGGGCCAGCACAGTTTTCCACGTTTTGGACCCTTACTGAAACTGCTTCGGTGCTGCCCAAATAAAATGCAACTGCAGCAGAAAGAAGGAAACCCTAGAGAGATCCTCAGTTCAGTAGGTGAAGTTAAAATAGAATCATAGAATCGTTTCGGTTGGAAAAGACCTTTGCGTTCATGAAGTCCAACTGCCAAACCAGCCCTACCCATTCCACCACTAAACCGTGTCCCTTGGCACCACAACTACGTGCTAGGAACTCTGCAAGTTAGAAACTGCTGAGCAATACTTGGCAACCTTTCTCTGTTGTGGAGTGTTCTTTAGCACAGCCTCTGAGTGCTGATGCTACAGGCATTGGCAAGAAGCAACAGGGACCCTTGAGGAAAGATAAATTGCTTCGGGATCATCTTTCACATTGCAGCCTAATTACAGCAACATGTTTGGTACAGACAGCACTGCACACATTGTGAAGAGAGGGACTTTGGTGATGATTGGTGGGAACTGGGCACCCAGCTGTCCTGAGGGTACCAAAGGGCTCCAATCCTAATAACACAAAGGCTGCCCTTGAAAGCCTGATACGCTCTTCAGGTTCCAATCCTTTTTCAGAGTCATCCCTGGGATGTCACTTCATCTTTTTGGCCAAGATCTTCAAGGCACTTTGGTTTCTCGGTCTATTCATAAACGATTCCTTTTCTCCAGACTCTCTTCTCTTTAGGTATCAATTTATCTGCGTAAGGACTGTCTCCTACAGGACACACAGGACCTGGGACATTGGTTCCTTGATTTTCAGTGGTTTGCTGTTGTAATACCAGTAACTTTCTTGATGATTATCTTTTCTAGGGAGCCGTCTCTGTTCTACCAGTGGCACAGGTAAGTACCCGGAGTGCCCCTTAACTCACTGGCGTTATTATAGTAAAGAGTCTAAGAAATAACAACCTTTTGGAGAGATTATAACCCATCCTCATTCCATCCCTGCTGCGTTAGACTTAAGTACACACTCCCATCTAGTGGCTGTCGCATACAGAGCCAGGAACTCAAAGTCTGCCCAGCTGAAGTGAGAGGGGACGTTCTATTTCAGAGATCCAAGCTGCCCCCAAGTTTCATTTATTTGGTACTCATGAGTTGTGGTAAGAACAGTCTCTTTAGCAGGGTCCATGGCTTACAACTGTATTGAACACCCCCCCCAGCAGTGTGTTCTGGGCTAAACTGGCTGGGTCAGCGCTGGAGTGCTCTCCTTGGCCTGGGCTGGCAACCTTGGTCCCCACAGCTACTGCTGAGGTGCCGGGGGTTCACCAGGGCACCAGCCTGGGACCAGAAATCCAAGCGTGTGCTGGCCTGGGGTGGGTGGATGCCACACAAAGACCTTTAGAGGTGCAGGAAGGATGAGAATGTGCTGGAAGCTCTCTAAGGGGACTTAGTCCCTCAGATCTGGTGCTTTATGATGCTAGAGGCAACTTATCTTTGTGCTGCTGATACCACTTTTTGGGCGCATGGGTGGAGGCAAGGGCAGTAGAGAAGACCCTGATGAGTTTGGCTCGTGTTAGGCTGCCGTCAGTAACATGATGGGTGGGTGCCTTCACTAAAATCCATCAAAGTGGATGTTTATCTCTCTTGCTGTCCTTACGGAGCCTCCTTTGTTGCCCTGATCAGTTTGTGCAGCTGGGATTCTGATCTGGAGAGTCCTTTTTGTAACCTCTGTGATAGACACGAGAGGTGTTGATCTGCTTAGCTTCAATCTCTCTTTGAATGGACAACAGCTAATCTCTTTAGAACAAGTAGGGCAGCAGAGGGGTGGGGCATGTGCTGAGCTAGGAGAGAAAATCTACAAAACGAGGCTTTTTAACATGAATGGAAGACAAACCTCAACACTCTGTTTGGATTCAAGCTGAAACAAAGCAGCGTGTTAGAAGTTTGTGTACAAAGACCCTGGGTCTGCCTGGAGAGGTGGCATCTCTGCAGTCTGGGTGGTTTAAAAAAAAAGATGTTTTAGTCCTGAGCTGCTCAGCCTTTGTACTGGTTCCCCTGGCAGTGATGGTACTGTAGTGTTGCAGGTGGACTTTTAGAGGTGCTCAGTGCTGCTCTAAATCAAGTCCAGATTGGCTTAACTGTCATAATTGCAACACGCTGTGTGTTTTAGAGCTCAGCTGGGATTTTAACCACTGTCAGAAAGCTAATTCTCCAAGGGTTTTAACTTATTTTTCCTCTTCTTTAGTAAAGGTTGATGCCTTGGAAGGCCAGACAGGTGTCTAGGTAATGAGCTCTCCCTGTGTTCATTTTCCCACTATAAATGAGGCAGGTAAATAAGTTGAGCAGCTGTTTCTCAAAAACACAGTTGGCATTGAACACTGCTGTTTTGAGGCTGGGATGAGGTCTGAGCTCGGGAGAGGAAGATGTGACATGCTAGGAGAGGAAGGAAGCCTGTAACTCATGTTTGCTGCCCTTGCTGTAGGAGAGACAGCAGAAGATGGGGGACTGCAGTGACAGCCACCACACGCAGGGACCCCAGCAACAACTACTGCTCCAGATGCCCTCAACCCCCCTCAAGCAGCAGCTGCCAATACAGCAGTAACCATTTGGGAACAGGCAAAAAAACCCCAGTCCCTGGGGCGTGGAGCATTCACTCACCTTCTGTCAGGGGGTCCAGGGTGTGGATCATGAGTTGGAAGATGGTGCTGCGCATCTGGGAGTTGTGTAGCGAGGCTGAGCTGCTGCCTCGCTGTAAGGCTGATGCAGGCTATGGAAAGGTACAATGCAGCAGTCAATAGCAGTTCCCTCCTCAAAACATCTCCACCGTTGCTTCGCCTCTGCCCTGGGGGGGTGTTCATATGGAGGCTGATCTCCCCAACCCAAGAAGCAGCCCCTGTGGATTTTAAGCAGCCTCCCTGCTCAGGTTCCCAGGATGGCTGTCAGGACCGGCCGTTCACAGCAAGAGACAGAGGTAACAGACCAGCCTGTCCTTCAACAAATGCAAGAGGCTCACACAGACTAAGCACCGACACAATGTCATTATAAATGATGATACTCAAAGCATGCAGTGCTCTTAGTCAAAAACTTGTTAATAACTGCGTAGATTTACGTCCTGCTACAGTCATGGCAGGATGTCCTGGCTTACACTCGATAGCTCTGGTGCTCTGTTCTTCCACTCAACACTAGAGTCCTAATGAGCTTTTGGCTGAGTGTTAATTAGGACAGGTAGGTGAAGTGCATAGAGGAACAAGCAGCATCCATATGATGAGGAAGCCAATGCTACGTTACATACGTACGCAGCCACTACATCTGACAGGCCTCTCTGGGTGATGACTGGCCAGCCATGAGGAAGACTAAGGGACAGCAACTTCACCATCAGCAGAGGAGTGAGCTCTCTAGTGTTTGCTATGGGGAAGGACAGACCCTACCAATCTGCTTTGTGGCCCCAGGAGGAAAACTGGCCATGAAACCGGGTAAGAAAAGTCATGCTCTGAATTCTTCTATGCCTCTTAAAAGCACAGAATGAATAGCATTCTGTAGTCAAATCCAAATGGACTTTGACTGGAGCTTCCTCTGAGGACACAGCTCAGGTAAGTAAGCTTTGGGCCAGGTTTCTTGACACAGAAGTTGATGCTTTTATTCACGACCTGACATGGGGAGAGTTTCAAGACACAATGCCTTCAGATCTCTGTCAAGTTCCTTAGACCTACCTGCAGCTTCTTCCCATCTGCTGGCTGCTTTGTTCCATCATCTGCAACTGCCCCGCTGCTTTTCTGCATGCAAGGGAGAACAAAACCGATTGAACACCACTAACGCTTCCCCTGCTTTCTCAGGATTTAATGAGGGCTCTTCAGGCTCCTGTCTGTGAGGAAGTGGGACAGACAATACAGGTGACTAGGCACGGATGCTACTGAAAGAGCTGAAGCCATGTGCTTGCCTTAAAACCATGTGATTTAATCAAGAGAAACAGGATTCTGCCTCCATCTCCTCAGTGAGGATGCAGGTAACCAGAGGTGGACTCAAAAAGCCTCTACCATCTGATTCCTGTAGATAGAGGCACCCCTAAATATCTGTATCCTGACTTATTTTCCAGCAGAGGCAGAGTGAAAGTGCAAAGGGGTAATTTTTTTGCAGTGATCACCATTCCTTTCCATACAGGCAATGCTCCAACAGCTCTCTGCCGTGCTACCGTATGCTACCAAGAGTTCTCTGTAAACTTCAAGTGAAAGGGTTTTTTTTCCCCTTCAGTGTGAAGGGCTGGATTCAATATGTGGTGATTGGTGGTGTCCACAGTGGTGTCTGTGTGTAGCTGCAGTATCCTGTACATGTGTCCCGCTGGAATGTAAGCACACAAGCATTCAAGTCTCTCAGCCACGAGCACTGGCTGTAAAACAGACTGGGAGGAGGGAAGAAAAACACTTTCTTGATTCTGTACCACTTAACTATCCTCACCCCTCTTCCTTTCTTTCCTTTAATCACGTGGCGTGCCAAGGGGCAAAACTTGAGTGGTAGTGGCACATATCTGACCAGGAAAGCATGCCCATGCCAGAGGAGAATTTGAAATCTAGTTATGTCTGCTCAATGGTTGGCAGTAGCATAAGTCAAGAGGACAAAGAGGCAGTAGGAGAGATGGGGAGGGATGAAGGAGAAAAAAAAAATGCAGGTATATTCAAGAAGACAAAGCCCCAAGTGTTCAGGAGACCATGTCTTGGCCAGATTTGCTAGTCTGAAAAGGTGATTGGCTCTGGGAACACCTTTAGATACTGTCTTTGTGTAAACAGTCACCTCTGCCTTCAAAAGGCAATGAGGGAAGGGCCCTGGTCTCTTATCTGGAGCATGTAGTTACAGCCTGTGCACCAGGAGCACACAGACTCATCTCAGTGCACGGAAATGGGATTTGGGCATTTCCACCACACTTCCCAGTGCTGACTGGGAGAGGTGTCAGTGGCTGGTTGGTTGCTAAAGGCTGCCAGATCCCCTTCTGTGTGGCAGGTTGGGTAACAAGAGGTGCTGCCAGCGGCCCAGAAACACTCCTGGCTTTAGGAAGGGAAAGGAGAATTTCCTCCAACATCTCTCATCTGCGAGAGTCTTGGACAGTGCCCCGTACCCCTCTTTAACACAGAACCACCCAGCCTTGTTCCCAGCCTAAGAATGTGCTCCTGCAACCGGCTTGGGTTTGGTTTTGTTGGGTTTTTTTTTTAAATTCCTTGACAAAAACCAAGTCAGCACAACCCCACACAGGTCTTTGTAAGTAGATCAACAACTGTGACCAACATCTTTGCAAGGGCAGAGCTCCCTTTTAGCGGTGTTTCCTAATTTCTTAGAATCTCTACTATCTAGATTGCACTTCCCTCATTTTATAACCGTAACGATTGACCAGCACCTGTATCCTGAGGTTGTGTTTGAATACACACGTTGTGAAGGAGATGCAGCTTTCCCTTGTGGCTTAGGCTAGTACAAATGATCTCCAGCTTGCCCTCTGAGCAATAAGGACACCAACCTTCCGCATATGCTCTGCTGATGCTGCCTGCACAGCATTTAGCTTCTTGTTCAGCTCCTGCTTCACCCACTGTTCGAGGTACACGTTCTGTTTCATAGTGAACACGTATGTGGCATAGGCAGTCAGTAAAAGGAGGCTTTCCCACCAATCAATGACACTGTCTAGGAAAAACAGGATGAGCATCAGTAAGTCTACAATGTAGAATGAGATGTCTCTAAATAAGGGCCACCATGTCAGGTGGAGTATCTCCCTTGAGAAGAGGGCACAGGTGCCAATGACAAAGAGGATATTAAACACTGCTGAGCCCACAATGGTACCGATGCCCACATTGCTGTGGGAGATGAAGACACCTATGAGGGAGGTGAAGAGTTCTGGTGCTGATCCACCTGCTGCCATGAAGGTGGCTCCAGCCACATCTTCAGAGATCTGCAGCTTCTCTGTGATCACTCCCAAAGCAGGGACAAAATACTCATCACACACTATGGCCAAGGCCACAAATACATACATCATGCCAAAGATGTGAAGTACAACCCACCCTTGCCTGCGTTCTTCCACACTGAATAGGTCCTGGGGATATTCTCCTTTGGACTCGTGCGGTGGCTTTTCATCTGGGTAGCTTTCACTGACATTTTCTCGCTGTGGTGTTGTATCCACTGATGTCGTGATGGGCACGCTTGGCTCAGGATCCACATAGACACAGTGCTTTATTTTGGTTACTTCTGAGACATTGCCTCCTAGGGCAGTCTTGTTGCTGGAGAGGTCCCTGGAGGTCACTTTGACAGGGTCCGTGGGTTGAGGTGCTGTGTGTGGTGCTGGAAGGGCAGAGGGGCTGAGCTGGAGCTGGTAGAGAGAGAGGACCAACACTATGGCAAGCAAGAAGAAGATTCTGTTCCGTTGTAGTCGCCTTCTCCGTGGTAAATGCATTTCCTAAAGGTTTAAATATCCAATCCGTGTCCAGAAGCCTGGTTGATCAACAGGTTGCACTTATGTCCACCATTGGAGTTTCTAGATGGTCTGAAGCATCAGGACTGAAACCGCAGGACACGAAGCATAGAATCCTGCAAGAGAAAAGCTGGTGTAAAAAAATGAAGCACTGCAACTTACCACCATTTAGGTAACATCACGTCACTGACTGTTTTTCTGTTTATTTAATTTAAAAGAATGGATTTAAGGGACTAAAGGCAGATTTAGGTGTTGGTCTTTTTTTTCCTTTTCTTATGACTGTAGGCTATGCTGATTAATAAAGGTTTGATTTAACAGGGAGGAGTTGGCCGAGACAGTCCAATCTGAGCTGACTTCTGACTCCACCTAATGCCCACACCCAGGAGCTATTAACACTTGTGTTTTCTTTTGAGTCCAGTTGTTATTTGGCAACTTTAACAACCGGGTCAGCCTTCTGCAGGAGAGGAGGACGTGGCTTCTGGCAAGGAACCTCCTTTAAACTGGTAGAAAAGATGACTCTCTGAAGGTAAGATCATGCTGTTAAAACCTCCCTCCTAACAGAGCAGTAATTAGGAAAGTAACCTCACCAGGAGGATGAAAACTACTTGGGAGTTCCCAGCTCTGCTGCCCCATGGCTCTCCAGCCTCGTGCTCCCACAGAGTCCAAACCAAGCAACGGTGAGTTTGTTGATTTGGTTTTTTTTTCTTTCTGTTTGAGAAGAGCATGAGGAAGTCTTGGTTCTAGCAGCCCTTTCTTTCTGTGGCTACATCTTTTCCAGCCTTTCTGTAGAAATCAGAACTGGCAAAGTGGAATTGTAAATCACGCTTTTTATTAGAGGGTAGTTAGCATATCTTGCATAATTATTTGAACAGCAGTTAGGAAGGGAGAGAAACTGTAAATGCCAGAGTGACAGAACCTGCAGCTGTGACAGTACGAAGACTGTGATTTGGGGCTGGGTAGAATTTACCCTTCAGCACTGCTTGAATGCTTTACCTTAGTACATCACCCTTCATGGATGATTCTTCCCCCCCTCCCCCCGGAGTGGGAATGTTATGTTATGTTATTCTTGAGCTGGATGGGAGTCACAGTTTTGTAAGCCATTCCCAGGTGAGTTCTTCACCCAAGTTAGCACACACTTACCCTCTTGCATAACACCCACTGAAGCAATCAGCCTAAATTTCTGTCAAGACAGGCACTATTATCTTCTCTTAAGTAGTTGGGAGGATCACTAAGGCAACAGTAATAGAGGAGTGGGAGTACCTAGATAAATAGATGATATAAGCTTTGCTTTTCATATGTAAAAAGAATATAAACATGCATACGGCAGAACTGCATAATGCGTATAACAACTTGCACGTCATTAGAAAAGAACCCTTCCTAACAAAGATAAGAGAGTCGGAAGAATGACATGGAGAGAACAGAAGATGTATGCACACACACTCCTATTTAAACACTGGTTTTACTTCTCCTCTCCAAAATGAGCTGCTTAAAAGACCTTTTGCAAGCAGAAACATATCCAAAGCTCCAATCTGTTTTCTGAGCTCTCCAGC
Organism: Actenoides lindsayi; assembly: GCA_025331215.1. NCBI lineage: Eukaryota > Metazoa > Chordata > Aves > Coraciiformes > Alcedinidae > Actenoides > Actenoides lindsayi. The sequence continues at coordinate 61,845 of WTSP01020085.1, forward strand.
CTGACACAACACCTGACTGTTGGGCTCTTTGTTCCTCTAGTCTTGTAAGTTTAGCAGTTCTCTTACAGGTCAACTCCTTTCTCACTGGTTGGACTCTCTCGGTCATAAGATTTGAAGCAATGAAATGAACCTCCACAGCTTACCTTCCAATGATGCTGTCCAAGAGGAAGAGGAGCACCAAGGGTTGAGCGTAGTGCTGGAAGCTTCTTTGATACTTAACGGCCAGATAGGAGATGCTGTTGCAGGGAGAGGCAGATGAAAATGATCCCATTTTCTTGATGCCTTTGCTGGCAGTTCTAATACATGAGGGGGTCAGGTGTGAAGGACATATTACTGGAGGAATAGCCAATCCAGTTTAATACCCACAGTCCCTAAGAAGATTAAATAGTATTGTATATATTTGGGTCTATCTCTGAAGCCAATATCTTTGTCTGCAGCCCCGGGTTATTCTCAGTCTGAGGGCAGGAGATTATCTCCATTACAAACTGTCAGATGAAGGCACCAACTGTGAGATACATCTCATTGTCACGGCAGCTATGGAAGAGAGCAGAGGAGGTAAATCACACTGCATGGAGCAGTGGTCACTTCACCGTGACAGCTTCCATGTAGCTTCATTTTCAGGCACCTTGTACGGCCAGCATACCAGACAAGCAGCTCTGTTGGCCTTTGCCACAATATAAGTGTACTTTGGAATGCCAAAGGGAGGTTTAAAACTCACTGGCTCCTGGGAAAAAAACCCTTCAGCTCCTTCACCATGGTCGCAGAGGCAGAGGGACGCTGCAGGTCCCCGTGCACAAGCAGTCCCTTGCTGGCAGGGCAACCCGAGGATGGTGTCAGCAGGTCTTGTGTTCCAAGTGGCACTGATATGGGGCAGCTCCGCAAAGGAAGAACCAACAACATTCCTGGGCAAAGATTTAACAATCATAAAAAACTGATGAGCAGATTTATCTCTGGAAGTGTTCAAGGCCGGGTTGGATGGGGCTCTGAGGAACCTGGTCTACTGGAAGGTGTCCCTGCCCATGGCAGGTGAGTTGGAACTAGATGGTCTTTAATGTTCTTTCCAACCCAAACCATTCCATGAAAATGATAATTTGATAATTTTAAAGCAAAGAGCTGCTGAATTGCCAGTTTTGCAGGGGTACCTCCACATTTTGCAATGGAGTTTATTGAATCCCCGCTCCTTACTTGCCTGTGTAGGTACAGGAGAAGGAGAGACACTAGCCAACTGGAATGCTTTTCCATAAACTCTTCTCTATGCATGGCAGTGTTTCTTAGAAGGGAATCACAGACTTGTTTGGGTGGGAAGGGACCTTTAAAGGTCTAGTCCAACCCCCCTGCAGGGAGCAGGGCCACCTGCAACTAGAGCAGGGTGCTCAGAGCCCCGGCCAACCTCCCCTGCAATGGTGC
>WTSP01020086.1:0-38643 GCA_025331215.1 Actenoides lindsayi
CGCTTAGATGTGGTGTTGGGGGATATGGTCTAGGGGTGAACTTGTAGAGTAGGGCTAATGGTTGGACATGATGATCCTGAGGGTCTTTTCCAACCTGAGTGATTCTGTGATTCTGTGAGTAGTGGAAGACTACAACTACATTTTTCTCTGAGCTCTCCCTTCTCCAGGTTAAATGAACTTAATTCCTTCAGCCTTTCCTTGTATATCATTTGGTCTAGAGCCCTAATTGCTTTAATGGTTTTCTTTTGGGCTTTCTCAGGTTTGTCATTCTCTTCATTGCATGGGGAAGCTGAAGTCTGGAGGCAGCATTACAGAAGCAACCTCACCAGTGTCGAGTACAGATGATTTCACAGCTCTCTCAACCTGTCTGCACTACTTGCTAATTTAGCCAGCACATAGTTAGCCTTTATTGCTGCAAAGCCATTCTCCTGACTAAATTTAAATTGTCATTCACCAGGATACCAGGACTCTCAGTTCCTTTTCTGCAAACCTGTATGTTGTCAGTATGTTACCAGCTTGCACTGATGCCAGGGGATGCTGTCTGCGGAACAAGGTTTGACATCTGTCTTTGCTAAAATTTATGAGGTTTCTGTTGAGCTATTCCTCCAGCTTTTTGAGATATCTCTGACTGGCAGTCCTGCTATCCAGCACACTAATCACTCCTCACAGTTTGACTTTATTCATAAATATAATGATGGTGCATTTTGTCCCATATTTCAAACTATTGATGAAACCATTAAACAGTGTCAGTTCCAGTACTGATCCAAGCATGACACTTGTAGCTTAGTACCAGTTAGATGTCAAAGCCTTGATCTGCCATTTGAATTCAGTGGTCAAAGAGTAGTCCTGTGAGTTTTTCATCCACCTTGTAGTCCATCCATCCAATTCGTATTTCTTCAATTTTGCTAGGTAATTGTGTGAAAAGCCTTTCTAAACTCAAAGTAAATCATATGCACTATTCCCTTTAGTCAGCCACTTTATCATGGAAAGAAATCAGGATTATCTAGAAGAATTTGTCATTGCTGGCAATTCCCCGTTACCTTGTCCTTCATGTCTTTCATAAGGACTTAACTCATAATTTTCCCTATGACTGGGATAAAGCTGAATTGTCTGTTAGATCAGATGACTTACAATGTGAAAAGAAGTTTCCTCACAGATAAAATCACAGAATGTACTCCTGACATAGATAGAATTATCAGACTGTACAAAACAGTCATCACAGAAAAACATTCAATAATTTTAAACTGGTATAAATGGTGACACAATGTTAACAATCACATGACTTGAAATAAAATATCTGTTTCCATAACCAACTGCCTCAAGTATAACCTGAGGAATACCTTTGAAATTACAATTAGGATAATGAAGAATCAGTGATCAACAAGAAATAGGTAGCATTCCAGATGAAGAATAACAGACTGAATTTGACTTTTGCACAAGCCTTAATGTTGACCTTGAAGGGAACTCTGTTAGCATGTACTCAATTCAAGTGTAGCACAGATACTGGTGCAATTTCATTTTCTCTTTATCCCTTTTTAGCATCTTGCTCCACTCTGCAGCATAGGAAGCTGACCTGTCCTTCCTAGAAGACAAGAACAATAACAATCAGTATGTAAAAGTATGCCTGAACAGCTGCAAAACAGGAAATAACAAATTCCTTGCTTCTTTTAACTGTGATCTCCCAAAAAGGCTGGAAACACAACTGGAAACCATGTTTCAGATAGCTTAATATGAATAAATGTGAGCTGGTATTATGTTTTTCTGTTAGAAACATGTATCTTCATGTTCTTATGAAGGTGTTGTAGGATTTTTACAGTAACAGCTTGCATAATGATTTTTTAAAGTCTATGGGTACAATAACAATGATACTCAATTTACCTGCATGCATCACAAAGCAAACAGCTGCAGAGCTTGATGTAGGTCATATCTCTTCAGGTCATCTGTTCTTTAAGAATTTCTCTCAACATGCAATGCATTTAAAGGTCCCTATTCATGCAGTACCATTTATTTTGGTCAGTGATCTTTATGGTATATAACAATATATCTCTAAAAAAATGCAAAAATTCGACCTGCTTGTCAAATAGATAAAATGTAGGTCATGACATTTCTTAGAATTCAGCTTTTTTTGGTGCAGTGATTAAACAACCTTAAAAATAGTTGTAACAAACAGATATGGCTCTGTCCCCTAGGCTGTTTCAATAATTTTTTTTTGACACATCTCATTTTCAAATACCAGTGACCCTTCTTCCATCATTAATAGTTTGGACTCCATACTCATAACATTTCATCTTAAGAAGAAGAGATGAAGTTTTAATTCCAGCACAGTTGTCAGTTCCTTTTGGGTCCTTTCTTAAATTCTTCAGGTAGAAATCAATGACCTGAGTTTTAGTGTCAAGTACTAACCAGTCACAGATATAGCACTCATGCTTTCTCTTCATTAGTACTAGAATAGCCAAAAGGAAAAACCTAAGCCTTTCATAGTTCACTTTTTTTCTTTATTTATTTTTTATTCTATTTCTGGCAAAGAAAGGAGAATTTTATAAAAGGAGTAATACATTACTATTTAAAAGAAAAATGTAAAAAGGTTTTGAACTAAAGCCACACTTAAGCCACCAAGAGAAGAATATCTAATCAAGGTCTTCCTTTGTACACCAAGTGGTATGGAAAGAGTAATATTTTGTAACATATGCTTAACACTGTTCTCTTCAAGGTGTTATTCATCAGTTGCTTATGCTTTTGCTGAAGAACGGTTTTCACAACTTTTTCCCAGTAGTTGGACTGAGGTCAAAATAGTAAAACTTAAAAGTACCTAAGTGTTGTCACCAGGTAAGCCAAGTGCCTGTGTCTGATTAGAGGGTACAAAGGTGGAGCCAGAGTCCTTGGAGATACACCATGAAGGTAATGGGCATGAGCTGGAAATGGGTGCTAGATGGGATTATCCAGGGTCATATCCAATAGCATGCTGAAACCCTCAGTGATGAGAAATCTGCCACGTCCTTGGGGAGGTTCTTCTAGTGACGGTTCTCACTGTAAAAAATTTCTTCTACCTGAAAGAAACCTCTTACAATGCAACTTGTAGCTGTTGTCACTTGTTTCCTCCACGTGGCTCCTTATGAAGAGAGAGCCTTCATCCTCTTTATAGCTACCACATAGGTACTGGAATATTGTGATGAGATTCCCCCCTCAGCCTTCTCTTCTTCAGGGAGAAGATACATAACTCCTCTAGCCTACTAACCATCTTTGTGGTCCTCCTTGTTACATTGTAACAGTAATTGCACATTCCTGTCAACGATGAGATGGTGTTTAGAATCACAAATGAACAAAAGGTTCAGCCTTGAGGAGGCCTGAAGTATACAGCGTTGTTTAGCTTCTAGTAGGTCCATATTTGACCCACTGAAGTACTCATCATCCTTAAAGAGTTGCCTATTCTGATATAATCAGAGAAAAGGTTATTTTATTTTGCTGATTCTCTGTAAGCCAGAGTACATAGTATTTAATGAACTGAGCACTTGCTTTTCAGTCAGTGCAATATCTAAGTTATGTTAACAAAGGCAACACTCTAAACACACTTTGTCCCCTGAGTCTAAAGGAGTAAAGTATCATTTAGTACTTACAACTGACCTCTGATGACCACGGTTCATAGTATCTATATACTATAGTATCCATATACTATCCATATCTATACAGCTCATCCTTGTTTTGTTGTGTGTAAGATTTTAAATATGTCTTTTCCTGCACAATTTATGGCAGAGTATCCTGAATGTTTTCTCATTGTCTTTTCCAGTATACATTAAAATCAGTTTTAAACCTTCTGTTGTCTTTGGTAGGCCTTAGATAGGACCCTGGAAAACCATAATTAGAAAAATCACATAAATCCTTCAGCTACTATATGTGATTGGGTTTCTTTGTGTTACTGTGGCAATGAAGGAAATTAATTTTTCAAAGGCATTTGCACAATAACAATACACGCAATAGCAACAGAAGCATAAAATAGTATTGGGTCATTGTCAGTGACAGGGTCAAGACAGAAAGCTTCTGCATAGCAGTGAGTTTTAAAGAAAATTAGACCTCTAAAAGGGGAAAAGGAAAGAAAACAATGTTCCACACTGCCTGAAAGAATATTTCTAAATCCTGGCCCAACACTCAGAAGGAAGAGAAGTTAGCAATATTTAAACTATGTTTGTTACTGAACAAATAAGTGTGTTCTAATTCTGTGTCAGAAAAAAAACCCAAACAAACCAAAAAAACCCCCCAATAAAAAACCTACAAGAAAAGTAGGCCACATAAAATAAAATATTTACTTTGCTTTTTCACCAAATTGAGTGCAAATACACTGAATAGCCCATTTTGTTACAACATTCATGAAGCATGGAAGCTAGTGTTTTCCTCCATGTGCCTTTTTACTAGAACAAGATTTTCAAAAGTAATTTGTGGTTATGAACCTTTAAAATTAAACATCTCAAAAAAGCTCGATAAGTTGATAAGTGTCTGCACTGCACTTGCTAGTTTTTAAGTCATGTTAAAATATTGAAACCTGATTGCCAAATACTCACAAACTCAACTTCACTAGTAACTTCCAAGATTGTATTTCTCTCTGATGTGTGCAGAGTTCAAAATATTAATTCCCTGAATAGATTATTTTGCTATTTTAATTACACTTGCATAATGGAAAACACATTACTCCTTTGACTTGCTTCTGGTCTGAAATACAATCTTCTTCTACATCAGAAATTTGTGTGGTTTTGTTGTCTTTTATATGTGTTTGTTCAATCTTTATAATTTTTTTCCCAGTGACTAAATAAATATCTTAATTCTTAAAAAATAAGGGCTTTATGTCTAACTTTATTTTAATTATGTTTATCTTCCAGAACCTGGATTGTATCAAACCTTCAGCTGTCAGAGAGATGAATCCACAGGCCATCTCTATTTCTCTTCCTCAGAGTGGTATAAAAATTGTAATCACCTTATTTGCAACTTCTTTCTGCAAACTTTTAGACCTCTTCCGATCCCTCATCTTGAATAGTGGACATCGACTCTGTTGTTCTAAGCTTAGTGTCTGAGAATATACTGTGCTATGTTCCTCTCCTGTTACGTCAGGGTTTGTGTTTGTTCATTTGGCTATTGGACCACACTGAAAGTTAATGTTTGAATGGTTATTGCTGTGATCAACCTGGTGTTCTCAGAATGTCTGATTCCACACAGAGATCTCATTCAGAAACTGTGTCTTAACTCTTTGTCATTTACATTTCATCACTGTAAAATATCTACTGTTGCTTCTTCCCAGTCTCCTATGCAATCCAGGTATTTCCCTACAAGTGGCTTTTCACTTACTCTTGATACTGTTATTGATGATCCCTTATTCTCTTCAAACAACTGATGACACAGACTAAGGCAAGAACTGATTATGTCATGACACCAGTGTATGTTTTAAGTATTTTTTGTAATTATTTCCTATTTGGAATGACCTTATGAAACTTGTCTTCCTGTTCTTTAATGTATTTAATTTATATTATATGAAGTTCTATCATTCAAATTTTTTTATTAAATTCTTTGTTATCAAGTTAAATGCCTCATATAAAAAAAAAAAAGTAGGTGTACTACATGAATCATATTATCTATATTAACTCTAAACATCAAAGTAAACAAAAATATTTTCATGAACTCATTGATTGTGAAACAGTTTTTATTGGAAACAAAAATCAAATATATAAAGCATTTGTGTTTGCTTTTTTTTTTATCTTGACACGTCAAGAAGAAAAAGGAATCTTAGAAAATCTTTGATAACCCCATGATTATTTCAAAGTAAATGTTCATAGTAAGGGTCTTCCATGTAGTAGAAATAGAGTAAACACTACCCCAAATGGTGAGTTAAAATAAAAATAATTTTTTAAAGAAGTACTTCATAATGTATGGAAAAATACAGGACTAGTATTATCAAGACAGCTAGAAAAACAGACTGATGGAAAGAAATAAATCAAGGATATCATAAAGATTGTCTGAGACACAGGTAGAGAAAATCAAATCCAGATTCAATAGGTCGGGCTTTTTTGTTTTGGTTTTTTTAAAAAAATATATTCTTGTAACAATAGATTGAAACAGTGAAATAGTAATAGAATAAATAACTGAATTATCTTACAAAAAGCCTTGAGTTTTTCAAACAAAATTAGGGAAAAAGAAATAAATATGATTTCTTTTAAATAATAGCATTTGTCATGGTGATTCATATACACTAATACTGCTTAAAATTATTTAACTATAAATGATCAGGAATGCAAGTACTTGAAGTATTTTTAAATACTTTGTTTTAAATAATTTGTTTTGAAACAAACTCAACACAATAACTACAGAAATTGAATTTTATTTTCTACTTTACTCTTATACCCACAGCTATAAAATCATAAAGGTTTTGGTTGGTAGAGGTAGTACATACACCTTTCACTTTCTTTCCTAGGGATTTCATAAGTAGCATGTCTTAGGGAACTGAAGACCAAAAAGTAACCTCAATCAAATGTTCAGTTTGAATGTCTTCTGAATGGTGGTACTATGAAATCACATAGACTTGATCAGTCTCCAGATAAAATTTACTTAGATCCATTGAATACTGCTGAAAGGATTTCCTAAGTACAGTCAGTTTAAAATTAGTGATGCATTTAAACAAGTTACGGATGAACAATAGGTATTCAAAGATTTGGGTTTTTTTAGAATTGCAACAGGCCAAATGTTCTACCCTTCTACCTGCAGTAACTCTTCAGTCAGATGTTATTGTTTCCTTTTCTCCATGACATGCTCTTGGCTGAGTGGGAACCGTGAGTTCTCCCTGGCCACTTCCATAAAGAGATTGTCATGATGTGTTAAACTCAGATTTTTCATACATGTCAAGTATGCCCACATTCCTTAAAGCCTGTATACTTATGTATTTGGTTCTGCTGTGAGGACTCTAGGTGAGGACTGAAAATGAGGACCTGGGTAAAGAAAAAGAAGAGTAACATCTTGAAATCCTTTTGCTACTATTGAATAGTAAGGGGTTTTTTCCTTATTTTATCCAAGAGATATTAATGGGATAAAAAAGAGTGCTAAAATATAAAGCCTTTTCCTTTTTCATTAGTCTCTGTTAAGTTTAAATCCAAGGTGTTGTTAGGGTTTGTTGTTTGTTTTTGTTTGTTTGTTTGGTTTATTTTTGATTTTTGGTTTTGGTTGGTTGGTTGGGCTTTTTTAGTTGGTTGGTTTGGCTTGGTTTTTTTGTGGACTTTTTTTTTTTTTCTTTGTTGTAGGAGAATATTAGTACAAATTTGTCAAGAATGTATAAATCTTTGAATACACTTAATCTTTCTATAGAGAACCGTTTCTTCACCCTGAAAAAAACCCAAACAAACATACTATTTGTGAATACTTTCATCTTTCTCATGTACCCCTCTAACAAATGTTGCTGGGAAAAATCTCTTCTATCACATAATACAAACTACTACAATAATTTCTATTGTAGTTCTAATACAATCATGGATATATTCCTAACAAGTACTTTTGTACTGCAGCAAACGCAGCAGTGTCAAATATCACAAGGATACAGACAAATTCTTTTGTTGTCAGTTAAGTCTTTATATTGAAACACTTCCTGCCTGTGATTTGCCTTTTTTTCTGAAAATAAGCTCTGAGATCAATCTGTCAGTGCTTGAATCTATCACAGTTTGATTGAGGTTTTTCTTTTGCTTTACTTGCTTTTTGCTGCTATGCCCAAACCACAAAAGTTTGGAACTTTCTTTGACCTGAATATAAATAACAAAGATCACTGACCTGCAGTCTTTTCTTCTCTCTTTATCAGCATTTAATGGAAAGGGGGGTGGGGGGAAGGGAAAATGCATGCTGTTAGCTATTTTCTTTACAAATGACTTGCTAGCCTTTTATTTGTCTTCTTATGCTTCAAACACTCAAAGGGCATTTTCAGAATTTCACTAGATGAAGGTTCAATCTTGAGATGACTTGACAAACTGTATCTTCCTTAAGAGATTTTGACACGATATTAAGCCATAGTGACAAGCCAATACTTGAATGTGGAGCCCTGGGGAAATCTTTCAAAAGTGGAACACAACATTTACAGCAGGAGGCAGGTGTCTGCACCACTGAAGCAAACAACAATATGATATATTTAGTATCAAAAATGGAAGCAAAACTACTGTCTCTTTACCACTGGGGACAATGGAAGAGGTTGAATGAGAAAAAAACCATCCTTTTCAGCCCTGGAGAATTTTAATTTACTGACAGAATGAAATATAGTCTCATCACGGCAGGTGCAGCAAGTGCCAGGTGTTGTTCACAATATTGTCTTTGAATTTATGTGTTTTTGAAACATTGAGAGGATGTGTAGCAGCTGCACTAGCCATGTGGAGAGAAAGCAAAGAGCTTTTAATTAGCAATAAGAGGGTTGTTAATTTCTTTTAGGAGCCGACTTTGCTTTGCACTCATATCAGAATCTCAGCAGGAGCTCTGTGCAGCCCCGAACATACAAAGAAGATCAAGTAACCTGTGTGTTACAACAGATTTAAAGCAGAAGTGAAATAAGGGTCTGGCTTTCAGCTCAAGAAACTATTGACAATTTTGTTTCACAAATTGAGAAATGAGCTTCACAGATAAGGGACTGCACAGAGATTTTAAAATCTGTGAAATGTCTAATCCAAGTGGTGCATTATATAAGACACAGTGATCACAGTACAAAGCATGCAACAGTCCTGCAATGGGATTCCTGATGAAACCTAACACAGTAGTTGTCTGGACTGAGGTACATGCTGGAGACCAAACACTGATGCAAATCAGAGTCTGAGAAATCTCATATGAGACTATGTCAGAGATACCAAACCACTGGTACAAATACCAGCTTTGGCTTAGACAAATAACTTAATGTTTTTGAAGTCTGGCACCGAGTACAGTCAAGGTCCAGTCTCTCTGGATAGCATACAGATGACTTTCAATTAGAGAAAGCCAGAAGAAAGTGTAACTTGTGTTGGTTTTGATTCTGTCAACCTCAAAAAACCAAAAAGCATACTTTTTTCCAATGCATCATTTACTTTTATGATAAGGACTTATAAAAGTTCTTCTCCATGCTTAAGAGCCATCAGGGACCTTTTTGTCTTTAATTCAGGGACTTTCTCAACTGAGTTTGAAAGATTTGAAATGTGAAGAGATGTTTCTTCTTCTACCGAGAGAAATGTTAAAAGTCTTTGATAAGTTACTGGACGACAGGGAAAACAACATATGACTATGCAAACAGTCTTATTTAATACTCATTGAATTTTGAGATATTTTAGTGAGTTTGCTATTTTGTAAAGCTATTATGCTCAACAGATTCTATCTGATCATCAGTGAAATACAGAATAGCAGGTACTGTATATAGGAGGTTTCTGTTCACTACTGTCTCAGCATGTCATTCTTAAATGAGATTTATTTATATGTTTACCTTCATGTTGTATTAAAGATACTGTGGTGCAGAAAGTTAAACATGTCTATGAGTCTTTACAGTGTAGGGAATTAAATATGAAATTAATGCAAACAAGAATGGTCTATTAGGTCAGGGCTGCAGCTTTTGATTTAAAATTTCGTTACACAGCATCAATTAGTATATTTAATTCATGGTGACACAAAAAATTAAATGGAGAATAAGTGATAATGTATCATATCCCCATGGACAGCCTTTCAAGATATGTCAGGAGTCTAATAAATTACTTTTTCAAGTCAAATGTCCAACTATCTTTTACATTTTTACCTAGTATATAGTAGTAATGTGCTATCTAGATTTAGTAAGTTTTTGAAATATCATAAAATGTTAAGCAATTTCATGTATTGATTTTACAACTGTATCAAGGACATATGAGGATAACTTGATCAGTTAATTAGACTGCCTTCTGATACAATGTAAAAAATGTGGCATTTATCGTTAGTGAAGTTAAACAGAGAGATACATTATCTACTAAATGTTTTTGTATTGTCATGAGACAGTATACAAAATATTATATATTTACCAATAGAACAACTGAATTAGAGATAGGTTTAACTATCCAATTTATTGGATTTCCTAAGTAGTATAGACATGTGGTTTACTGTCATCTACCATTACATATGTAATGGAATACCAATTTTTAGATATATTCTGAACAAGGATGTGACATGGCTTTGTTCTAGGATGATGATCTAAGATGTTCTAAGAAACTTAATTGAAGATATTGCTATGTTCAGGATGTTGTTCTTTGTTGATGAGAAAAAAATTCTATCATGTCTATTAGAAACCATAGAGAGGTTCAGGAAAGCCTATTTTTCTTCCACTACTCTGTAACTTGCCAGTAGCAAAGTAGTTGTATTCATTTGTTGCCAGATACTTTTACTTTGTGCATTTACTCCACAAATATAATGTCATATTCCCACTGAGGAGAGGATATCCTTCTGAAGTTGGAAAATAGAGAGAGGAATTGTGCATCTATTTACTGGGGATGAAGACTGTGAATTTAAGCACAGACAGGAACCACACAGCAAACCCTGAATTAATGTGATTTTCTGTAACTTCATATGACAATGCTGACATAAACCAAAGAGTGGAACAAAAGGTAGAACTACAGCATAGGTTCCTTATTCAGAAAAATATTCACATCACTATGAAGCAAGTAGAACAGGCAAAACCAGATGTTATTGTGAAACCAGTATCTTCATCATTGTATGGTTACTCATAACAACTACTTTGTTAAACAAGGCATATGTTGAAACCATGGTCCTGCTAAAGTAATATTTTTTCAACAGTGCTATTTATTGTTTAGATATTTCAGTTTCACAGGTAAGGATGATAAACTGATGATGACATTGATACTTTATTGATAAGCTGTATCATTCAGCTTTGCAGTACCTGTGACATCCTGACAGATAAAATTACAAATTGGACTTCAAGAGAAAAAAACATTAAATTTTTGTTTTAGCTGCTGTATTAGTATAACTGTATACAATAGGAACTGTACTGTGGTAACCCATGTGAATTCTATGTCACATTTAGAACAACTATTACAGTTCATAAACTCACAGGAAAAATGGGAAATCACCCCATAAGAGTCATCAGCCAAGACAAGATACACAAATTAATGTTTAGGCTCTGAAAGATAACATCAGTAGTATTTGTGAAAATTCAGAAGTTCTGAACAGTATTTTTGCAGTAGTCTGTTCTTTAAAAGCCAAAACTGTTAATAAAAAGCATAATTAAAAAATTCCTCAGAGTTTGCCACCATAAACATACTTTCCATAATTTCTTTCTGCCTCGTTCTCTCATTGTCAATCCATTAAGAAGTTTCCATGAATACTTAGTATTTAGTATTGGAAGTCTCAATGTCACTATCTGATACAGCTTTTCCTGAGGAAGTAGTTCCCTTTTATTTTTTTTTTTTTTTATGTTTTCCTACAAAATGCAAGAATCTCTGAGATAGAAAGAAGTATTCACACCATGAGGAATCACTAAAAAACAACTAAGAAAGATTGCTTATAAGTTCCTTGAACTGTCTTATGAAGAAGCGAAGACAGATAATAGGTTGCAGATGTCAATATAGATAGATCTGAGAACTGTACATGTCCCCGTGAAAGCCTGGAACATATCTTCTGTTGTTGAATATTTTGTATCAGAAATAATGTGGAAAGCAGGACTAGGGAAGACATCGTCCCCTTTTACACATCACTGCTGAGGCCACATCTTGAATACTGTGTTCAGTTTTTGGGACTCTTATTACAAGAAAAAAAGGGAGGTGTTTGAGTGTGTCCAAAGAAGAGCAATCAAGTTAGTGAAGAGTCTGGAGCACAAGGCTTATGAAGAGTCACTGAAATAACTGGTGTTATTTAGCCTGGAGAAAAGAAGGCTGAAGAGATGCTTTCTTAGTCTCTAAAGGAGACTAACCTGAAAGGAGGTTGTAGCAAGGTGGGGGTTGGTGTTTTCTCCCAGGTAACAAGTGATAGGACAATACAAAATGGCTTCTTGTGGAAGTTTTTCCAGGGAAGGTTTGGGTAGGACATCATGAAGAATTTCTTCACTGAAAGGGTTATCAAGAATTGGAATAGGCTGCCCAGGAAAGTGGTGAAGTCACCAACACTGGAGGTATTTAAAAGACCTGTAGGTGTGGTACCTAGCAACATGCTCCAGTGGTGTATCTGACAGTGTTAGGTTGACAGTTGGACTCAGTGATCTTAAGGTCTTTTCCAACCTAAATGGTGCTATGATACTACAATTCTATCTCATTGAAGAAGTGGTCTCAAGTAAGCCTCTTAAACAAAGTGGTGTAAAATATTTTTACTACTGAGAGCCTGCGAGTTGTGTGAATAGCAGTATGAGAATTTGTAGAGCTCAGAAGTGTATTATAGGCACTTGGGCAGCTGGATTATACAGTGCCTGAAATTAACTACTAGTTTCCCACTCTTGCTGGGGAAGAGACTTAGCAAAGTTCAGTATCGTCTATACATGTTAGCAGTCACTTACTAAGGAGCATCTACAATTATGAAGGCCTCCATGTTCACAGAGGAAGAAATTGAGTGAGTGAAGTACCTCCAATTTGAATTTCTGTTACAATTGGAATTATCCAATGCTTCAAGAATATTGCATTCCCAATAGCCACAGAATTATCATGGTTGGAAAAGACCTCTAAGATCCCCATGTCCATCTGTCAACAAAAAAAACCCCAAAACAAACCAAATCAAACAAACAAAAAAAAAAACCACAAAAACCTCACCAGTGACACCATCCCACTACAGCATGTCCTGAAGTGCCTCATCTACATGCTTTTTGGATACTTCCAGGGATGGTGACTCCACCACTTCCCTGGGCAGCCCATTCCAGTGCCTGACTACTCCTTCAGTAAAGAAATTTTTATATCTTGTCTAAACCTCCCCTGGTGCAATTTCAGGCCATTTCCTCTAGTCTTGTTTTTATTTACTTGAGAGAAGAGGCCATACCCATCTCACTACAATCGCCTTTCAGGTAGTTATAGAGAGCGATAAGGTCTTCCCTCAGCCTCTTCTTCTCCAAACTAAACAATCTCAACTCCCTCATCCAAGCTATTGTACCATACTTTGATGACATCCTAGGTAGAATTTTATTTTTTTTATTTTTTATTTTTTATTTTAAGTACCTTTGAAGCAATTTTGAAAATTAGATATTACAGGAGATGAATTCCAGCTGTTGTATTGCACTTAGATATTATCCTGGTTATGAATGAACTTCTTTATTTTAAAATTTACTAATTTCCACTACAGCTTTCTGTCACTAAAAACTCTTTCTTCCTTTTGACAAGATCCACAGGAATGGATTTTTTAATATGTAGGAACCTTCAAGATTGTCAAAGTATTAGTGATGCAAGTTCCTATGATTATCTGTTATAATTTATGGAAGTCATTGCTGTTGACTGTGTTCTATTAATATAAGCACTGATACCATTCTCACCCGTTCATGGTAAGACTTAATATGAGAATGAATTATCTAGCATTTTGTAGTCTCAAATTTTAACAATGTTTGAATGAAGATACGCATAAAATACCAGTGCTTTCTATTGTTACTGGAATCAGTGTCTCCTATATTTATGGTTTTATCTATTTTGGGGTTTTTTTTGAATGTCTGAAAATAATTAAATCATTTATTCATATCCTAATACATACAGATGTGGAATATTTTGCTAAGTGCTTATGATTATATACGTGTTTAGAATTCAGTGAAATGCATTCTCAGTGACAACACACTGATTCAAAACTGGTTTTCCATGCTACAGACCACTCAATACCACTACTGGCTGAATTCTTCATGTTAACATTCTTCTTTGGCTCACATCTTCAGGCTGATCTTACTAAATGAATTAATGCCAGAGTTTAACATCTACATATATTTTCAACTTGTGGTCATGTGATCATAATTCATCTTCCTATAATTGGTGTCTGTTACGGGGAAATCACACTGTGACTACTGAAGGAAGCCACATCTTTACTTCACTAGTGAAGCACATCCAGCATGGAAGTATAGGTCAATAGCTTTGTTAGGAATGGTGACTAATATTTTCATGTTCCTCATCTGTTAGCATGTCACTCCTTGTCTAATTACTGCACTTATATTCAAGAAACTGCTTATGACATAGCATCTCAGAACATAACTTGATCACCTGTATTCTAATATGCTGCAATGTAAGGAAGTCTTTACAATTTACTTTTTATCATCTTTCTTGTGCTCCTTTGTATCAGAAGAACTTGCATTTGCCAGAAGCTGTGAATCATAGAATCATAGAATGGTTTGTGTTGGAAGGGACCTTAAAGAGCATCTTGTTTCAACATCCCTGCCATGAGCAGGGACACCTTCCTCTAACCAGGCTGCTCGAAGCCCCATCCAACCTAGCCTTGAATGTTTCCAAGAAGGGGACATCTGCAAGTTTTCTGTACAACCTGTTCCAGTGCCTCATCACCCTATATCTAATCTAAATCCACTCTCTCTCAGTTTAAAACCATTACCCTTTGTCCTACCACTACACTCTTTGATAAAGAGTCCTTCCCCACCTTTCCTGTAAGGCCCCCTTTAGGTACTGGGAGGCTGGGTAACACCACCCTGAAGCCTTCTTGTCTCTACACTAAACAATTACATCATACACCAGGCTGAACAACCAACCCATCATTAACATATGATTTTGTATTTTCTTTGTGTATTGTTTATTTCTAGTCCAGAAATAATTTATACCATGCGGAGTTCCTCTAACCATTCATACACTGACAGTCAAGTAAATGCAGACCCAGGTTTGCATGTTTTGTTATTCATGCTGCCTACCGAAAGGATGTTGTATTTATCTACAGACTGCTACAGTTCTGTGTATTCTACTTCAGATATTCAAAATGAATGTAGTCACCCTGGGCTCCATTTAGTCAATGAAAGGATGGGCAAGGGAGATGATACGATTGTGTGGCAATTACTGCTTCTATGTCACAGCTATGTTGTCACATAGTGATTTAATGGCAGTTTTATGTAAACTTAATGCCACAGCATTCCTAGTGAAGAGGTTGTATAAATATTGATGTGATTTCTAATCTGTAATTTGTACATGTTTTTAAAACACATGTATATACTATGTGTGTGCTGATACTGAAATACATTTATTATAAGGTTATCTGCTAAAAGTCTGTTATATTTCTCTGTGGCTCAGTTAATTTCAGACATTTTATCTTAAGCTTCAGTAATCTAAGACAGAGGTAAAAATTAAGTCAGAGATTTCTGAGTGAATGGTAAAACATCATGTACTATTCACTATACAATTAACATATCTTCCTTTGAGCTGGAAGAGATAATTCAGCTGTGACTGTTCGGACAGAAATCACTCATCTATTTAATAGTATAAGATGAACTGGAACCGCATGTGGTTCTTGGTTTGCTTTTTAGCCTTGTTCTATTGGATTTATGCCCATAGAACCATGCACTTTAACTCAGTGTTCCAGTAGTTTCATGTACTGATTTTTGGTTTTAAGCTCCATCTTGAAAGAATTAGTGTTAAAAATTTCCTTGGGGGTGGCAGCAGAAAATAAGAGTTTCATTTCTTCAGGCTATGTAGGAACTGTGCTGTTCTTTTTCCATCTTTCTTTGCTTGACATATCCTTTATATGCCTTTGAGTGTGAGCTTACAGACATTTTTTTAACTTGGAACTTAATGTGAGATATAAATTATTTAGAAGTAAATACTTCTATTGTGAAGAAAAGTAAAGATATTCTGTGACCTACGCTGGTAAGAATGGTGGTTTATGCTTTTGGGAATAATACTTTAAATCATTTGTGCTGAAGCATGTGAAAATTAAATCAAATGTTAGATTCATGTGAGAATGACTAAAGGACAGAAAAACTTGGATCAAAAGTGATTTGTAATAGTTTAGTCATTTAAGCTATCTACTATATACCATTTCCTTTTCATTACTCACTCACAAGGGCTGTTTTTTTAACTTATATTTGTTTTACAGCTCTTTCTGGAGTTTTCACCACAACTATCCTTGATCACCCACTATACTACCATAAAGGTAAATATAGCTTAAGTCCCAGTAATTTAAATACACTGGACAGACAGAGTAAATGGTGTAGCAGCAAGAAGCAATAAGAAGATGGTCTACAAAGACTCCATAATCATGTCACAATCTACATCATCTAATATACAGAAAGATTAGTTATCTTTAGTCACCCAGAAAGAGCTGAAAGTGAAAGTTAATAGATGAAATTTAAATTTTCATACTAGATCCATGATACTTTGTCCATGGGTCCTGTGCTGCACATGGCTTGTGACCAAGTGCTCCTTCCATCTTCTATTGTTTTTATAGCCAGCAATGAGAGGAGTTTTCTCTCACAGGCAGTGCTATGTAAACCAAGTTTCCAGATTTGGAAGGCAGTGAACTATCATGTACTACAAGAGCTATCAGGAGGTGACACTGAATACAGAAGTATTCACTTCTTTCCCATGTACTAGATAGTTTCATTTTTTAATTATTGTCTCTTTCCACTTGAGTTTTAGACAATGACACCATCTAATTTATTTCAGATTTCATACAGTGAACATGACATAGTCCTCTATTCATCTCTTATAGATATTCAAGCTTTAAAGTGAACAGTAAATGCAAACTAATTTGAATGAATGAACAAAGGCCATGAACCTTTCACTTCTAAATTGGTGATCTGACATCAAATCAACCCGATAGAAAGAGACAGTATTTTCTGACAGAGACAACTAATGTGGTAACTCAGTCCCAGAAATGGCTCATCTTCATTCCTTTGACATTAACTGTCACTGCTGAGGTGGAAAAGAAAAAAGTCTAAAATTACTGAAATATGGAGAACTGGCCAATAAGCAACTAGTTTCAATATTTAATGCTGGAAATAGGAAAACATAACTCACCAATATTGGTACAACAGAAACTTTCAGTTTATTTAATATTTTTAATGGATGCAAAAATTCGGGAAGTACAAGAAAGTAATTGAAAACATTTTCAATTCATAAAATTTGCTAATGCAACATAAAGCCCTGTAGTTTTAAAAAGGTACAATTTAAACTGTCCTTAGTAGGATTGCATTTTTCCCTTTCAAGAATAGTCTGATTCATTATATAATTTGGTATTTGCATACCCATGCTATGGTTCAGAATAAAAGATATTTTGAGGCTTAAGGAGACAGAGGAGGAAACCATTCAGACACAGGAGGAAACCATTGTCTTTTTTTTTTTTTTTTTAATTTTTACATGGCTTCCTTGAGTTTTTGTGTATCCCCAAAGACAAGTCTCTAGCCTGGGAAATGTAAGAGTAGAACTATCATAAAGGGATGTCTGTGCAACATTTCTGAGTAACACAACAATATCTCAGATGACAAAACCCCCAAACTAAACAATTTGATATTCTTTCCTCAAAACACAATCCATACAACAGAACAGCCCTTTCATGCCCTTGCCTTAATCCTGGTGTTTTCTTAATTAATTTTTAATTTTATTTTTTTTAAATTGTCCTAAATAAAAAATTTCTCAAAATTAGGTACTAATCCTCTGACTTTCCAAAAAGAAAACTTTAGCAAAATCAGAGTGGTCCACAGAGATCATTTGGTATTTCCTCAGTATGTAGCCAAGAAGAGCTTAGGTGGTTTAGACATGACTTTTGTAGCAGCACCCTCTGTTTTTAAAAATTTTCTAGATACTAAATAATGCTTTCTAAATTAAATAATCTGTTCAAATATTATTTTGGTTTCAAAGGTTCTTTTATGAACTGTAAATTGCTTATATAGAGTCTTCCTTCATGTGCAAACTAATACTCAGAGCTGTATAAGAAGGATGGGTCTCAGTGTCATCGTATGCAATGCTGAACTGTAAGTATGTGAAGGAGCAAGTTGAATGTGGTAAATAATGCTTATTAACATGTAAGGCCTATTGACCATTTAAGGATTCAGAACAATTAATTCAAAAACTTTCATAAATTACTAGTTCAACCAGTTACGGTACATAAGCTACAGAAACTGGTTACGTAACAGATCTTAGTCTCTAGAGGGAATGAAAGAATGAATTTATATAACTGATACTTCTTTTAAAAATGATGACAGAACCATAAAAAAACAAAATAAACCAATTGTTCTCTAAATTTAATATCACTTTTTTGCTAGCTATTCATATACATGCCTGAAGCTATGAATTAGATTGAACAGTCCCACATGCACAGTGATTCCACTCACACAGCACTAATATCCCTTTATTTACAAGACATATAAAGTATTTTTAGAGAAATGTTTCCATATGTGCATTTTCCTATTACATAAGTATGTATCTATGTATGCACACATATGCATATACAGTTTTATATGCATATATCAATACACAAATATGCATAACGATATATTTATATATATATAAAAAATATTTCTGTTTGGAAACTAAACATTTCTTTTAATTGTTACTGCAACACAAACAAATTAACATGTTATAAAATAAGACATATCTGCTAAATAGAGTAGTGTAGTATACTGATAAGTCAGACTTACCATGTGATCTTTACGAGATTCAACGATGAGTAAACAAGTCTGGGAATAGGTCTACAATAAAAAATAAGATGTGAAGTAGAAATCCAAAAGTCATATGAGCTAAATTTTAACAGATCTACTTAGACTACACTTACAACTAGTGCAAAGAAATAAGATGATTCTTGGCACTATGTGATTCTTCTTTATTTAGATCTGCTGCCAGTAGTGCTGGCTCTGCCCACACCACCTCAGCAGCCCACCCACAAGCTGCTGACCTCCCAGCACAGGCAAGCTGTTTTCCTGGCTTTTCCTGGCTTCAAAAAGTCTCCAAAATAGCTCCTTGCCAGCCCTTGTTGCCACATTTCCCTTCCCCAGTGTGGACTTGCCTGCACTGGAGCTGGTGTACTCAGCAAGGGAACTGCTGGAGACAGTACATCAAAAGGCTATGAAGATGACTAGAGGACTCAAAGATCTCTCTTATGAGGAAAGGCTGAGGGAGTTGTGTCTTTTTAGTCTGGAGAAGCCTAAGAGAGTATCTTATCAATGCTTATAAATACATAAAGAGTGGGTGTCAGGAGGATGGGACCAGTCATTTTTCTGTAGTGCCCAGTGACAGGACAAGAGGTAATGGACATGAACGTGAACATAGGAAGTTCCATCTAAACATAAGGAGGAACTTCTTTACTTTAAGTGTGACAGAGCACTGGAATAGGCTGCCTAGAGAGGTGGTGGAGATTCCATCTTTGGAGACATTCATAACCCAGCTGGACATGTTCCTGTGCAACTTTCTCTAGATAAATCTGCTTTGGCAGGGGGGTTGGACTAGATGATCTCCAGATGTCTCTTCCACTTCCTATCATGTTCTGATTCTGTGATGCTGTGACTTTAGATTACTATCTTAGAATAACATGAATCACGCTTTTGAAGTGACTATTTGTCTTTCTAGAATTCTCAGTTGACTAGCGCAGTAGTAGAAGTCTACCTAGAAACTGGTACATGCATGTATCGATTTATATTACGTTGCAACATCACTAAGTGTTTTTCTTTTTGGAAAAGTTTATGGTGGGATCCAGCTACAGATTAGCTCACCTGGCCATCTACATATGTAAAGTCAGGTCAACACAGTCAAGGGAAAACTCAGTTTACCATGAAGGATCAGTTCAGGTCAGGCAATGTTATAGCACCATTCAGCTTCTTGAACAGCTGTTTTTACCTTTTGAGTTGACCAATGATACTCCTTTCAGCCAAATCAAAAGGGCACGTCTCCTGCTCAATTTGTATCATATATGCTAGTTTCACTCAGGAATTTAGGACACTATAAGGCATCTTAAATGATTCTAGAAACCTACTTTTAAGCAAATTAATTGAAATCCTTTGTGGTTTGTCAACTGAATCACAGCCCATTCTTCACTGACTGCATTGTTTAGAGATGATCTCTGATTGTAAGTAAGACTTAAATATGGATATCTACACCTACATACCTCAGTTTAAATGTCTCAGGGCTGGAGCAAAAAAAAAAAAACCAAAACAAACCTAAAACAGGTGTTGAATATCATCTGAAATCAGATATGGAATCCACAAAATTGATACAGGTTGACACATACATTTTATGACTAGTGAAGTCCTGAGTACTTTTAACTGAACTGAATTACACCTTCAGTTTCAAATTGCAATTCGACTCTCATGTAATTTTCATGAGATGCAAAACCAATATGGACATCTTTAATAGGTAGCTACATGTTTATCTTCTCTGGCACAATAAAGAGTCAGGCTGAAATCAGAATTAAGATTAAATGCCTTCCATGAAGCTGCAACAGGTTATTCTCTTAGATTTGGAAATTTTATTGATGTTCCATTCTCTTAATTTATAGGCACTACGTAGTAATTAATATTTGTGGGATACACTTTTAAATTTAGTGATTTTCCTGGGAAATTACTTTAAATCCTACAGTGTAGACTAAACTCTTGATCCAACTTGTATGTGGTAAATTAATGTTTTCTAGCAAGTTCAGAGCCAAAAGTGATTTTAAAGTAGCAGGTGTAGACCTCTAGAAGTAGGCAGCTCTCCAGTAGGAGTATGTAAAATAATTATTCAAAATGCCCAAAGATATTTTGTTAGTGTAATCTGTTTATATATTCCCTCTTTCTAATATTTGCACTGATAATAGCTTCAGAGATGTCTATAATTATTCTCTGTGGAAATAATCAAGATAATTAATACACTTATTTGAAAATATGTAAAGATGCACTGAAAAATGCTTCACTAATCATTCTATCCTGATTTTACGTATAAATAATGTATAATATGCCCAGTTCTATCTACTTGGAAATCTATGGACATTTTGCCATTAAATTCAACAGAAACAGCATCAGGTCCAATATGAATATTTGAGTCATATGTTGGAAGATAAATCTTAGAACTTAGATAATACTCTATGGTATTTCTGAAAGCAAAAAGGAAAAAAACACCAAAGACTAATTTATTTGCTGTCTTACTCTAATATTCCCATTATTATGTTAGCAGTATTGGTCTTGATTTACTTTTTACATTAAGACTTAAACCTATTTTCACTGTCTGAAAACCTGAAGGTAAATTTGCAACAGATTTTTTAGAAATAAGTTTTATTGAATTTGTCTGGTTGTATTCTTGAAGCTAAAAGAAATGTGGAATTCATTTTACCTACTGAACATGCTAGACTCAACACCTAGACACTTCCTGCACAGAAAGAGACCTAAGGAGTGACATCTATCAGGTCCCTCTGATTTCAAAAAGGACATACAGTATGTTACCTTTAAACACTCCACAGTGTGGCACCCTGCTAGATATCTATTTCAACGTCTTCCTCGCTGTGTTTGACTTTTCCCCCCATATTTTCTCTGGGGAGGGGTTACATATTTTCCAAATTCAAGAGTTGTCTTCTATAGTTTCTTCTTCATCTCTCATTCTAGTTTCCTGCTAATTCTTTAGCATGTTTTCTTTTTCTTATTGTCATAGCCTTGTTTCTGGGTTTAATTATGCTAATTGCAACTGGAGTGGTGTTTCACATATTACAAAGACTGATCATATATTTGTCAGATATCCTAATAGCCTGGGTGATCTTATATTTTGAAAGTAATTTTTCTAAAATTTATAATCAGCAGTGAGTAATGGAGACACTGATGAAGAAGGCTGGATTGTTACTAATACAAAGTATTCATACATATAGTCTTCTTGTGAACATCGTATCTTTTAAAGAAACAGTCAGGCCCTAAACAAACAGCTTACATTTACAGATCCAAAAATGGTGTGTGTGCATTTAATACAGGAGAAGAATAGAACTTTGCCCTTGTGCCAAGGTTTTGGGGTTTTTTCTTTGGAATAAACATACAAGTACTGAAGTGTATTACAACTTAGAGAGAATATCAAGATGAGAAAGCATTTGTGTAATTATTTAGCAGAAGTCAGTTCACTGACAGTTTATATAAGTAAATCTACTCCATGTCTGATTGGAGTATTGAGATATGCCAGGAAGAATGTCCTCAGTCCCATCATGAGCACAGTTTAAAAAGCGTGTCTCGTCTTTATGATGTTTCTCACTCTCCTGCTCTCAGACAGGTGTACGCAAAAGTGCATATGAACACACATGTATCAGAGAACCATATCTGCTCTTTTTCAAAGTAGTATGGATTTTTCCCTTATGTAGACAAATATTTAATGGTATTCTGGTAACTTATGAGTATTCATGGATTTTCTGCACACATGTATTGAAAACATACCCTAGAATTTCTAAAATATTTTTAAAAATCAAAATAATTCTAAATTATTATAGTCAGTGTCTCCATACTCTGATAGAAAACCAAGTCCCCAGTTTTGTATCAGTGATTACAGTATACAGAACATTTTTTAAAACTATATTTCATTGCTTACGTGGACATGAACTCTTGAAAATTTCACTTTTTGCTTCCTGTATTTGCCAAATTTAAATATGATTCATAGAATAGTCTGTTATATTTTCAAGGTGAATTTCATGGTTAAAGCAATGATAAAAACCAAGCAAACAAACAAACAAAAGAACCCAACCAAAAGTGTAGAAGATAACATTGTACCTTTATCTTCCTTTAGGTGTTGTTACTGTTCTGGTACTTCGTATCAAATTGTTCAGTGACTGTTTATGGTACTATCAGTGTAAAAAGTCATACAGGTTTTCTCTTTGTATCAACTGTTTTTGGCAACTATCTTATATTTTGTTATGCATTTTTACCACAATATTTAAGATAAAATCATGTCCTGTATATTTTACAGAAATATTTATTATATAACTCCCCATACTGTATTTCAGTATTACACTTCATGTAAACAGTGTAAACATTTGGCTCTTAAGTTACTAAATCTGATGAGTTTTCCTTTTTACAGATTAATCAGCACACAGGTGGGATCCTCACCATGCCTATAGTAAAGTTATACGTGTGCTGTATATCCTTAGTACATTATAGATGGTAGTAAATAAAATAAATAAATCTATTGTGTATATACATCTCTGATGTCTTGATTTCAGCTTTCACTAGATCAAAAGTAGGAAGCAGTATTTTGCACCATGTTTTTGCTTGTTACCTGTACTAGCACTGTAGATACAAAATCACAGGAAATGAATGAACAAAAAATAATAATGGCTTTGTTTACACTATTCATAACTTCAACAACATCTATAAAATTCATAATATTTAGTGTCTAAACCCATTTCAGGTCAGCTAGTTTGTTCATGTATTTTTCTTTTTATTCTTGGATGTCATCCCTCATTAATTATTTTTTTTCCAACCTTTTTCTGGTTTCTACCTGTTTTTACTTACTTTGTCCTTAACTTTTTTTTTCCCTACCTTCTCTGCTTCTGCATCTTTTCCATACTGTTTCTGTCATCTTTTGTCCCTTTTACTGCAACCTTGTCCACTTGCTCAATATACCAATACTGTTAAAAAGATTTTTCATATTTCTCTGATGCCTTCCTCTTATTTTTTGTATAAAAGTAAAGCTTTTGTTCTGTATGTCTAGGATATGGCAAAGCTACTGATTAGCTTCTTCTTTTTCTTTTTTTCTTGGTAGAACTGTTTTCTTCTCTGGTTTTCTTCACCTAGTGTTGTCTCTATGTGTTTTTCTAGTTATCAATTGTGCCTAGTCAACAAGCTACCTGACTAGGTTCTGCTGACCTCTTAGGGCTCTTGGACATTCAGAAGGAAGATTCCAAAGCTTGTTCCACACTTGTTTGGCAGACCAAATTGCTACATATGCTTAAATCACAGATTGCTTTGGAAGCATTGAATTAAATTAAAATGAGCAGATGTGCAACAACCTACTAGTCAGTACAGTGTCTGTAAATGAAATTCTTGGGGTGGGATTCAATTGCCTAAATATGGAATTTGAGAACTAGCTGACATTTTCTACAGTACTTGGTCTTGACAGAGGCTATTCCACAAGGGCACAGATCTCCTATAGGCTCTCTATCTCTACATCTCAAACAGCAGCAGAAATCTGTTTTGAGGGAAAAGATAGATTCTTCTCTCTAAGTGGATAATGTTATCAATTCAGATAATGCTGTCCAGCCACCTAGAGAATCATTGTCTATGTGTGAGCAGTGCCCGAACTCCCTGAGAATTAAATTGAAATTTAGTCAATACTTTGATGGAGACAAGCAAACTATTCATGTTGTCCAAATGTAGAGACTTAAAATTTTCATTTAAGCAGTTCTCTTGATCCAAAAGACCATATTGCTTGGGGACTTCAGCTCTGCAGTGTCACAAAGTTTCAGCTTTATCATAGAATGTTTGGGGTTCGAAGGGACCTTGAGTGATCTGGAGCTGTGGAACTCTGGAGCTGGTACTGTTGTTAGTGAGTTGCAAACTAGGATCTAAACTCTGACTCTAAATATGAGTTCCTTTCCTGCTGATGGATTCCACTGACTTTTTAAAGACTGCAGTACTGCCTGAAGGCTTTATCTACAGAAACCTGCCAATGAGACAGGTGTCAGTAGGTGCAAAAATGTTTGGGTGCAAAAATGCACTTAGATATCTACCTTGTACCTAGTTCTGTTGTACAGACCAATCGAACCATCTGTTTGATCTAGACAAAGTATTTCTGACAAAGCTCTAATTTGAATAATTTTATGATTTAGGATAGTAACTATAAGTAGTTTTGATCAGATGACTGCTCATCTTTCCTTCCATTTGAGTCTTCTCTGTCTGTTGACCTTCTAAGTGTGTTTAATCTCTTTCACTGTCTTCTCTACCTGTGGAAAAATACTTGTATGAATTTGTATACAATTAGTTCATTTATTGTATGAGTCTAAGTATTCATGTGTACTTGTGGGTGCTCCGTGCCACCTACCTTTGAGTCAGTTATTTTTACTTTTAAAGTAAAATACTCCAGGTCTAGCTTCCTCACAGAAAATACCTGGGATTGATTTCTAGTACTGTTATTGTGATACTGTGTAATTGATTTGAGAGGATTCAGTCATGAATCATGTATCTTTGAACCATTCTTCAACCTGCAAATTAATATCAAGTATGATGTTAAATTTAACTATTGGCTAAACTAATAATCTGTGCAATTTTATGCTAAACCAAAAATTTCAGCAAGTGTGGGTTTGCTTTCTAGACTTAGCTGTAGACATCAGAGGTGTGAATTCACAGTAAAGTATCTACAGAAATAAAGGGCAATGTACACAGCTTTTTTTTTCCTCCACAACCTTAGCATCTGTAATTACTGAGAAAAAAAAAAGAAAGAGAGAGGGAAAAAAAATATTTTTCCTCCTTGTTAGTGAGAATAGTTTACATTTTAAGAGAGCCTTTTTTTTTTACTTCGGTGTGAAAGGATTTTGACAGAATGCACTTTCAATATGTGATTCAACCTTCTGACAGCAGGATAGATGAAGTTAGTATTTGTTGTGTTATTATAAGGAATTTAAATAAATAACATATTTTTCTACAGTTGATTATTTTATGACAAAGTTCTCTATTGTTTGGGGAGTTTTACTTTTGCATATGGGAAAAGTTGTGAGGGAGAAATGAAACAAAGATCAGTTTGAAATTCATAAAGAGAATTAATGTAAAGTAACTTCATATAAAAATGTGGACATTTTCCATGTTATAACAAATAAACACACAAAGAACATTTCTGTAAAATACACAAAGATCTAAATATTATTTTTATGCAAATAAAATGGAAACTAAGTTAAACAAAGGTTACGAAGACAGAAAATTTAAACAGAAAGACCTATGGAAATATTTTTCTTCTTTGCATTCTTAGTTAAAAAACATGCCAGCTTAATTCTGCCAAATTTGAGAAGAAGTGGATTGGCAAGAGATTAACTGTAAGAAGTCAGACAGCATATCAGGATAGGAGTAATGCATTGCTTTTTTAAACGAGGAACTGTAAAATCTAACTGTGCAATAAAGGGAATACACCCATGAATAGTAAGAGGTTAAATCCTTCCCTAGATTAAAATGTCTGGAAGGAACAGAAATAAATACATGAATACCATATATACAGCAGCGAGATTTCTCATGAGGCAGAGATGCATGACACATGATAAAAGATAACATATCATTCAAATATTCCCTAGCACATTTCAGGTTATTTAAGAAGTCTGGTACTTACAGCCAAGAACTACTAAACCACGGGGAGAGGAAGGAAAAAAGTGAGTGAAAGTTATGCTCACAAGCAGGAGTTCCTCTTAAAGAAGGTGTTTGTATCTCTTCACAAAACTGTGTGACACAGAAAATGTGTAGGACAAGTCTTGTCTCATTAACATAACAGGAAAAGCAAATGGCCTAATCGTACGAGGGCCCCATTCAATCTATAGGACATATTTCTACACCTGATATAAAGACCTGCAGATTTTATGAAGTCTGACCCTCTTATGGAAATGAGTAGATAGGTAGCTTTTAAACCACAAAAATTATTTGTGACCTTGGCAGGAAGCTGGAAGATTACCAACTAGATTTCTCAATTAATATCAAGTGATCTGAGAAGCACTGTAAAAAAGTATTCTGACACTAAATGAATGGAAGGATCTATGTGTGTGTGAAAAATTACCAGGCTCAGTGAACTGCTTTCATATCAGAGATCAAGGACTTGAGAGGTCTTGCCTGATGTTGGGTTAATAAAATCAGTGAGGAAAAACTTTGACGAACTGTAAAACTCAAGGAATTTATGCTAATCTTTTCCTGTGATGAAAAACAAACAAACAAACAAACAAACAAACAAACAAACACCAACCATGAAGAGAAATAGGGCAGACAAGAAAATTAGGACTTCTGCAGCAGAAAATGTAATTGAGGCGTTCCAGGCTACTGCTACATTTTAATTTGAAGTTACTAATAATCAGGAGCCGTTCTGTAGAAGCTGTGGTTATTGTTTCATGTCAAACATAAGAATGGGAATGAAAAGCTCAGTATATTGGCTTTCAGAGATTTGTGAGAGGCTCAGAAGAAGCAGTTCTTAATAGAAAAAGTTATTACTCAGGTATGATTGAAAAATTTTAAGGGAAATATGCATCCACATTGGAGATCTGACCTGACTGGTAAAAATACTGGGGCCAAATAAGCATTTTTCTCATCCAGCAGAAAAACTTCAGAGACTGTCTTTGATTTTATGGGTTATAACATTTATTATAGCCCATCAATACAACATGCCAATGTAGATGCATTCTTCTTGTCCTTGAAGAACACAAAAAGAAATACTAAATGCAAATTTTCTTCCTGAGATGTTATTCTGATCATAGTCAGAAAAAATAAAATGTTCTTACAATGAGGTAAGATTTTTTTACTGTGTAAAAGAATTTTTACGTTTTGAGATTTCATGCATGACATAACCAAAGAATGTATTACAGACAAGTATTATATAGATTCAGCATATTGGAAACATACATTGAAAAAGTTTCTTCCTCTGGACTAAGAGTAATTTCATCAAAAGAAATGACAATAGAATGATATGAGAGGCGTAAGAGTAAGTTAAAAAAAAAAATAAAATCAATAGCCAGCAGTCTTTTTTTTTTTTTTTTTTTTTCTATTTTTAAACTTAGAAATAAATTTAGTCAGTAGGTCTGTGCCTAAACTTTTCTGCTGGGCTGAACCAATGTGTGCTAAGGATTTCCCTTCTTTGTTCTCCAGATTAGCAGATTAGGTACCTGTCTTGCTCCTCGTGTGACTCCCATATGACCAAGATTCATTTTTGTGGAAACAAATGTTGGAATGCTTGTATAGCCATTTATTATTCTATAACTAAGAACTTCTGTCTTCCTCTGTTAATTTATATGCACAAATTAGCACCCTTCACCTGTTAGTTGTGAAAGACTATCATTCATATGGAAAAGAGTAATCTGACATAATAAAAAATAATTAATGTAGTCAATATAATTGAGAAGTACAATCAGATTTCATCATTGTTTTTTCAATGTTATTGCTGTCTGATTACATGTACTTTCAAGATGAGTTTGGCAAAGAATTGACTGAAATAAAGTTGACTGGATGGAAAGTCAAGTGATCTGGGAACTTACTAAGAATATTACACCATTGTAGTAAGAACAAAATTTTCTCCAGTGGAGATGTTTTCAGGATGTGTCTCTGAATGATATGGAATCAGATTCTCTTCTGGAAAGTCTTTTGAATGATGGTTACTTTTCAAGCCTGAAAAAGTGTGGGAATACATGACCATGGGATGGCCATGTATTCCCAATTGATTATAGTCCTATGGATGGACTTCTGAAAGCCATCAATTTTACAGTTTACTTACTGTCATTCTTGCATGAAGCATTACCAAGGAAACATGTCACTTTCTTCATTTCACCGCTTCTATACCCAAGGAGAAAAATCCTGCTATTTTGGTTTTCAACTGGGTTTACACATTGTACTATTATTTTATTTTTTGATGAGACTATTAGATATTTTTTCATTTTATTATTTTAATATTATTTTACTTTGGACTATAGTAGACAATCTACGATTGACAAATGCTGTCTTTAGCTGACCTGCTACCAAACAAAAATCTGGGCTGCTGAAATGAGTAAGAGATTGGTCAACTTCATGTATCAATGAATCCAGTCTTACCTCTACTCCTGATAGTCTCACAATTCTTTGTCTATCTCTGATTTTAGTTCAGCCTATATAGACTGAAATACATCCTTCTTTTTGTTCTGGGAAACTTTTGGATGGAAAGTCCACAGAATCTGTTTAATTTATATTGACTTCAGTCATAGTCTCAAGTCTTTAATTAATTCCCATTTAGCAAGAGAACAGGCATACATATTCATTTTAATTCTAGTTCAATATTTAAGTCTTAAAATATAGAAGTATATTCACAACACTGACATTTCTTAGCTTTTAATTGCATCCAGTTAAACGTAATGGTGGGACAGGTGATCCTCACAAGCAAAATGTTTTGTATAAAACAATTATTTACATATGTAGGCTAGCTGAAAGTCATCATTGTTTTCAGCTGGATCTTGTAAGAAAACACTATTAAAGCTGGATTATCATGTCTAAGGTAAAGTGTTATGGGAATCATGGGCTCATTTTACTTTAAGAGTAACTGTTTAGTGAGACATATTTACAAATGTTGAACTGCTATGTCTACTCTGACTAGTAAGACTGTTTCAGCTCAACGCAGATTCTGTTCATGATATATTTTACCCTATGATTTTTTTTTGAAAAAAAGTGCTAAAAATTATGGTAGTAAGAACCAAATTGAAAACAATGAAAGAAAAATGGAAAAACACTGTTGATTATTGAGCTATGAAGTTGGTCAGAGGGCTGGAATACCTCTTCTATGAGGACACGCTGAGGGAGCTGGGCTTGTTCAGCCTGGAAAACAAAGGGCTCAGGGAAGACCTTGAAGCCTACCAATATCTAAAGGGGGCCTACAAGAAAGCTGGGGAGGGACTTTTTACAAGGGCTCATAGTGATAGGATGAGGGGTAAAGGTTTGAAACAGGAGGAGAGTAGATTTAGATTGAAAATAAGAAGGAAATTCTTCACACGGGTAGCGAAACACTGGAACAGGTTGCCCAGGGAAGTTGTGGATGCTCCATCACTGGACGTCTTCAAATCTAGGATGGGTAGGGCCTTTATTAACCTAGTGTAGTGGGAGGTGTCCCTTCTATGGCAGGGTGTTGGAACTAAATGATTTTTACAGTCCCTTCCAACCCAAACCACTTATGATTCTATGATTGTGTACTCTTGTGATCCTTTGGAGTTGTGGAGATGGGTTTTTGATGGCTGTCATGTGATGATGGGCCTATGACGAGCCAGGTTAGAGCATTAATTGGGATCCCCCTCCTGCCATTGTCTCTATGAACTCCTTTGTGGGTGTGCAGATGAGTTTATGAGCTTTTGTCACATAACCTAGCACTGCTCCACGTAAAGGTTTAATCAGAGGACCACATCACCCTCTCTCATTGCACAGCACATCCCAGTTATCTGTGTCACGTCCAGGAAGGGTTGGGCTCCTGGAGCAGAAGATATGCTCTTCCAGGTATGTCCCTGAGGGTTTGTAGGTGTATGTGGCCATGGTGCACTGGGTCTTTTAAATATTGTTTATACCTCTTACCTCTGAAAAGAAGGGTATCAGAGAGTATAAACAGAGGCATATCCCTTTTAATGAAACAACTAATAAGAATAGAATCTTATATTTCTCTGAAGGGTATATACAAAGTCTCTACAAAGGCTGTGTTTTCAGTATGGTAAGTGGGAATTTGACATTAGATAATACTAATTTATGACAGCCAGTATCTATATAGCATGGTGAAGGTATTTCTATCAGTGTCCTTAACAACTGTGAAGATTGTCAGCTCAATCATTAAAGGGTTCTATTTCTTTTCCTAAAAAATAACAGTCATCTTTGCTTTAATATCTCATCAGTTAAGCCTCTAGTTTTGCTACAACAAATCATAACAGATTGTTGTTATAGCATCTGCCTGTCCAGGAAAAATGAAAAGAATATTAAATCTTGCTCAAAACTGTGCTGTTCATTCATTTTACTTTTTCCATCAAATACAACTTCAATGAAATTCTAGGTTATGAGGTAGGTCAAGACAAGAAACAAACTGTATTGTTATGATTTTACATGTGAAACACTTTAATCCAAATTTTGTCTTTAAGGTGCTATTGGAAATTAAACTACAGGTAAAAAAATTACAAAGTCATCTCTGCTGTGTAGAATAATATTCAGTCTTCGACTATGAGTATATCAATAGTATCTTCTTTCTCTTATTTCTGGATTTTTTCCTAGTTCATTTTCTCCTGATCAAGACCAATCTTACTTTCTTGCCCTTCTAAAAGTACTTAGACCTTATGACATATTTAGATTTTTATTTTTTTTTCTGAGACAATCCTGAGCTCTAACATGTTAGAATTGGTTTTTCATTTACTTATTTTTGCCAAAAGAAGCTACACTAATTCTACTGGCTGATGGAAATATATCCTCAGAAAGCAAATAGCTTCATTATTACCAGTCAGAAAAACCTTTAACAGGATTTGGCCATGTTATAGACACTCCTAATATTATGAAAAATAATGGTTTCTGTATTTATTAGCCTCTCACCATTTGATACCAACAAGTCTGAAAAAAGGGTAGAGGACTTTGTAATCTCCCAATAGGCTGCTGAAGCAGTCTGGTAGCTCAGATGCAACATTTATTAGCAAACAACCCCCAGTCTACAACATTAATCTTCTGAGACAAGAAAATCACCATTTTTTTTTTTTTTTTTTGAATGCCATACAAGTTCCCTGAAACTGATAAACCTGCAAGATTTGCAACAATATATAACTATACAGTATTTGTAGTTTAGATTTTATCCATTTTTATGAACATTACTCCTGAAATAGTTCTTTATAACTCTAACATGAGAATACAATAAGACTTCATGTATTTATAGGAATTCATTTAACAAGAAACCAAGAATTTAAGTACAAATCAGTGCTAAATAATATTTAAAAATCCCCAACTTTCCTGTTTAATAAATATCTCAGCTTTGTGTTTCAATTGCATATTTAATTTTCATAAATAATACTATTTGCACTTAATTTATTGTCACCTGCATTTGGAATGAAACAAGCTCTATCTTCTGGAATTGTTCTGTAGTGTTTCATATGATTCTGATCAGATGTATAACATTAACAGGCTAACTTAAATGAACCTAATGTTGTTAGCTTTAGTTTAGGAAAGACCTATCTATCTCTTTAGCAGTCATTTGTCTGTATACTGGTACTGAAACTGATAATGCCTAATATTTTGTGAGTTAAGCAAGACTGCTGCCTTCTCAAGTTATTAAATGACATTAAAATATTTACTAGTGTATTAGATTTTGTGCAATTTAAATAAATATTAAATATGTGAGTTACACTTCCATGTTAAGAGATGAAGTTAAAGCATGTGAAAATTCCAGTGTCAATAAGAGGAATATGTCCATGTATACCTAGGTAGTATAAATGTTTTTCCTATAATATTCATAGTGACTGTCAAATTTATTGACTTGAGGAATTTCAGTTTCACTTGTAGAACTTCTCTGCCATGCTTTGCTTGACAAGAGTGAGGACCAGGTTCAGTTTCTATGGGCTGTCAATAAATACCATATCAAGTTTGTAAGCCGCATTTCAACAGCCAAAGAACTTGAATGAAAAGTCTTAACCGAGAATCATAGAATCATGGAATCATAGAATGGTAGGGGTTGGAACTCTCCTCTGGAGATCATTGAGTTCAACCCCCCTGCCAACGCAGGAACACCTAGGGCATGCCACACAAGAACAGATCCAGGCGGGTCTTGAAAGTCTTCAGAGAAGGAGACTCCACCTCTCTGGGCAGCCTGTTCCAGTGCTCTGTCACTCACAATGAAGAAGTTTTTCCTCATGTTGAGGTGGAACTTCCTGTGTTTCACCTTGCTACCATTCCCTCTTGTCCTATCACAGGGCACAACTGAAAAGAGACTGGCCCCTTCTACTTGATACCCACCCTTCAGATATTTGTAGACATTCATAAGATCCCCTCTCAGTCTTCTCTTTTCCAGGCTAAACAGTCCCAGGGCTCTCAGTCTTTCTTCATAAGGGAGATGTCCTAGTCCCTTCATCAGCTTTGTAGCTCTCCCCTGGACCCTCTCTAGAATTTCCCTGTCCAAAGAAGTACCTTACTAAAGGATGATGATGAGAAATAGAAAGGAAATAAGATAAATGTACAAGAAATAATTATGTGTTCTCCAAAGCAAAACAATAATATGTTTAAGTCCTCCTCTTACATTACTTAGTGAAAGAAATAGAAAAACAGCAGTCTGTTACCCATTTTCCACCCATCTCATTTATATTTTCTATCACGTACTCAAGTAAAGAATACTCAATAGCAACTACAAATAGTACTAAATCTACAAGCACTCCAAAACAGGTGTTTCTTCCTCCTAGCAAGACTTGTAAGGTACACATATCCACTAGGTATCTTGTCTGCTCTTTCTGTTGGACGTGTTCCTAGGTGTTCCTCTCTTCTAGGAAGCCAGCCATGTCTCGCTCTTTAGCAAGAGTACCACATTACTGAGGATCATATACATACATATGAAGACTGTGATGTCAAGGATGTTTCTAAGAAGTCGTCTTGTCTTCTAAGTGTCCAGTCTACTAACAAGTATATAATTGGAATGGATAGTTTACCTCAGGTATTTTTTGCCTTAACTCATTTACCCGACTTCATAACTTGTTTTAAGTATGGACGTATCAGCTTTATGATGCAACTACTTTTTCATAGAAATAGTTCCTGAATGTGATTATATATAATATACGGTTTAAAACTCTCACAGTCCATCCCACTGCTGAGCTGTGCTGCTTCTCCATTCGACCTCTGGAAGGCTACTCCCCTTTTGGTCTTGAATATTTCTCCAGTTGGCTTATCTTTTAGGCCTCGGGTGACAGTGATTACACACATGTGAAAGATCATTTATATGAATATTTGCTAATGTAAGTTTTCCATAGTTCTCTTGAAAAGCAGAAAAAGAATGTACCAGCTTATAGTTCTTAAAAGCTGAGTTACTTTACAGAAAGGAAATTACAATGTAGAACTTCATCATAATCTTCATAGGCCAGTCACTAATCATATTTTCATAATATTCTGAAACAGAAATGAAGTGCAAATTTAGATTCTAAATCAAACCAAAACAAAGCCACCAAATTGTAATATTCTGTAATTTGGAAGTAATTAATTGTGAAGGGATTTAATTGATTTTTGTGTAGCAAGTAATATATTTTGAAAAAAACAGTTTGAATGGAGGTAATTCTGGGAAGGGACTTTTCTTGTTACTCACTCAGGCAAGTATATAAACAAGCATCTAAAATTTCCCCTCCAGGAAAAGAGACTGAGTAAATAATAATAAGACAGCTTGAAAGAGAGGATACTATGGGTACACCTGAAGTAGAGAGACATGAGTGTTCTCAGGAACGCAGGTTCACAAGTACATCACGGTGATGAGCTGGAAAATAATATTCTCCTAATAATCTGGCTTACATAGGTAGATCATAGACTGTAAAGGATCCTGACTCTCATTCTAGGTAGACCTTATGCTGGGGGACAAAACACTGAAGTCTGACAAATATAGCTTATAAACATTTTACCTTCTGCCAGTCCAAACCGTTAGGCATGCCAAAGCTGCTCTAGTGAGTTTGGCTTTCCTTTAGCAACCTAAAAATGTTGCCAAACAGTCCACTTTTTTTCGTTTCCTTGGTATCTACTTGTTCTGCTGGGTGGAAATCAAATCTCATGGAACATCAGTGCCTATATTCGTTACAGACTTTCTCTAGCTGCTTTGCCAAATTCCTGAAAGAAGCACTTCTTGAGAAGTCTAAAATATTTCAGTGGAAAAACTACTTATAAAATGAAAACTTGTAGTAAGAATTGAAATTTATGTCCTGACTAGCTGTAGAAAGTTTGAAAAGCGTCCCTTTTCACCAAAAAAAGATTTTAAATTGACAAAATCAAGGGAAAAAATTCAATGTGAATTTTATAATCTTTTATACTAAAATATTACATTCAAAATCTCTGCTTTCATGCTATGTTTGGTTTTTGTTGATTTGTTGATTTTTATTTTTTTTTAATTAGTGAACAGTAGGTGTGATATCAATGATATCCTGGTCATATGGGTACAATGACCCATTTTTACATGATTACGACCAAAAAATATTAACTGAAGAGAAAGCAGTGGTGGTGAATATCATTAAGTGGTAGACAGGTTAATGTTCTGTGCTCTGGAGACAGTATATATATATGCGGAGAAGATTTGTGATCTGAACAGAATTGTCCATGACTTTGAAAGTGGATGACATCACAAATCTTCTGTCTGCAATTGTTGGAGAACCTTAAGAAATTGAAAATTCACATTTTACAAGCTATAGAAGCCTTCCAAAATACCTCCTCCTGTCAAAGAAGTGGCCAGTGTAAAAAAACAGAGATAAGCTGAATATAATAGCCCTATTTATGCTGTGGAGGAAGAGGGAACAAATACATAAGCAAATGAGGCATTATGTTTAGCACTTTCCTGTTTTATCACAATGAATGCTATGGAAATATAGAACAATTATCTTCTAAGGCAAGTAGACAGAACTACATCTTTTGAACTGCTGAAAACAGAATTGGATAAAAGCCTTGCAAGGTTATTTTAAAAAGTATTATGGAAGGCTTGTTAACTATGCAATCTAGTAGGATTTCTTTTTTTTTTTTGCAATCATGCTATCATCGGTACTATCTTATACTCTAAACAAATTAAGAAATTCAACACACACAAAATTAAAATACTGTTTAGAGACAATCATAAGATTCAGAGAAATTTCATATTCTTCTCTTTATTTATTCAGAAATCCCCTACTATTCACAGGTGAATTCTGTCTACAAGATTTGTTGTTTATTCCAAGTCCATTTAAGATTTCAGAATACCTAAAATTATCAAGCTTATTCTGTAGTCACAGGACCAGATGCAATTCCACAGTCTACTGAGCATTTACAAAACTGATATTTTGACATTGTTTTCCTTTTAAATGTTGGCCATATCAAATATGTTCTTCTGGCAATCTGCAGAAAGTGTTCATTCTGTGAACTACGAATATATTTTTCAAATTTACTCTCAAGAAATGCATTAAGTAAGGGTTTTCATAGTTTAATTATTTAAGAGAAAAATTGTGTTTGTTAAGATGCATATTTTAAAATTTAACAAAATTTACTCTGGTGCATACACATAGGCAACATAGAAACTGGAGCAGATTTTGATGCAGAAAAACAGATTTTGTTGTAATAGATTTAAATGAAAATATTAATTCATATAGCTCAACAGACTCCTCTTTAGAGTCTGAATTTTTATTACTGCTTATCTTTTTCCTGTTTTGCATCAGAAAAATGATAATGCTTTCATTTACTATTTCAAGAATATAATTTCACTCTCTTTATTCTTCCTGAATTTTTTTTTGTAATGTATTACTAGTATTCTTCCTATGAGACCTAATCACCTATAAGGAAACTGCTGATTTTAGAGATTTAACTACAGGGGAAAAGGCATGATACATTTGTTATTTCTGATTCAACTATAAAATTTATGTAAAAAGATCAGTGAAGAAAAAAATACAAGTGGTTGTCAGTGAAAGCTAAAAGGTTGATAGCAAATTTGCATTTCATAAGCTTGAAAGGAATATTAGACCGCCTTTATAAATTATATTGCCCCCATATAGCACTACCTTTGTGTTACTCACTAGTGCAGATTTCCAAATCTCATTCGTTTTGTATAGGGTTATTTCTATTTTCAGGTAAAGGTCTAGTTACACTAAAATGCTTCAGTGGCAAAAAAAAAAAAAAAAAAAGAGTAGGACCTGTGCTCCTATTCTTAAAAAAATATTCTGTTCTCCCTGATATGATCTCTCCTTGCTTTTTGTGCTCAAATAATGGAGACTTTTTTTCCTTCAATCCTAGACATCTTTGTAATCTAATTGCATGTTAAGAGAAATATATTTCCATTGGATTGTACTACCTGTGCCTTGACCAGGCAAAGAAATGCTATCCCACATAATTTCTGTTCCCACGAGAGCTTAAAATGAAGCTAGGTGGCTAGCAACTAAGTCCAGGGAGTTTTTGCATATGCTAAGTATATGCTCAGGTAGCATTCTCTTTTATACACAAGTACACTACAAGAATTATAGTTCATAAAAAAACTGCATGACATCTACTTTCTTTCACAAGTCACTAGAAGTGGAATGCCACCTTTTGTACATGTAGTTAAAATATCCCATACAAATGGCAATATATGCAGAAACTAGAAACTATTGTAGGAACTGACTATAAGCTTCAAATACTAGGCCTTCCTTGACACAGAAAATCAGATGGTTTGTTGTTTTTGGTTTGGTTTTTGTATTGGTTTTTTCATTTTGGTTTTTTTTTTTCCCCCTCCCTCAAGTATTTGCAACACTAAAGCTATGAAATGATTTTTCTGGGGATAAGAAAAATAAAGCAAGCATCCTTTCCAGGAAGAACAGTTGTGTTGTCATGGCAACAGATTGGGAGGGATTTTAGAAAAACTCCATACAAGATGTTCCTACTGAATTTCCCCTTGATGTCAATAACACATTGGATTGAAATCTCTAAGAATGATCATGAAACAGGTCAATAAAATGAGAACTAAAAAACGTATTTAAAAAAATAATAATTCTATGATTCCATTTTATTATTCCTGTTAATTCTTATTTACATGTAAGTTGATGCAATTATTAAGTACTTATTATGTAATTATTTCCATAATACTGCTCAATTTTTCATAATTCTAGGCTGACAGTGTATTATGAAAATGCCTACCAAATACTTGTACATATTGCACAACTGACTGCTTTAAAATTGCTAATTAGGAAGAGAAGTAAGGTAGTAATGAAAGATTTTTCTGCCTCTTTGAAATACTCAGTGAGGCAATGAAAAATATTTCTGCATAAAATTCTAAAAGAGCTTCTGGCATGAATTTATACTGAAGTTTGATTCTGGAAGAGAAAAAGAGAAGAATAAACTTTGTTGACTTAATTTCCATGGATAATTCAGTGGTACTGACACCAGAAGCTCACCAAGCAAGATATTGTCCTAGCAATTTTCTGTAAATAATTTATAAAGCCGTACTTAGCAGTATGGCTTTTTAAAAATAGTCCTTCCAGAAAAGTTGAATTGCATCGTTAAACAAAATCATTGCGAGTTACCAGGGTGCTTTTCAAGCAGAGAGTTTTCAGGGAGTACAGAATAAAGTAGTTAATCTTCAAAACTCTCCTAAATCATTGTGCTAGAAAGGTCATGAGCACATAAGTATGATTTAAACATGCTTCTGTAATACCTAAAAGAATTACTATTGTACAGCAGCCTGTGCATTACACCCATGCAAGGAAATTATTTTCTGGACAGACTGACATCAGATAAAGCCATTAATGAGAGAGGTCCAATCTGGCTTTACAATCAAAATTAAACAACAGCAGCAGCAACAACAACCTTTCGTTTAAAATAAGAAATGCTACAGTACAAGATTTGATTGTATTTAACAGCATACAGTCCTCACAGTAGCTAATAAAACAAAAGCTGTGCTTGATGGAAATAAAATAGAAAAAATAAAAATATCCAGCAGCATTTTGCAGGGATCTAAAAGACAAATTAACACCCAGAGGTCCATCCAAAAGTAGCTGCCCTTAACACTGCTGTAGACAGAATACATTAGAAGTGCACTCAGAAAAGGCTGATAGTATTTTAATTAATGGAGAACACTTGTGCACCATTTATTGTTGCTAAGAATTAGGCAAGCTAATTGATGCAACACAGGTGTGTGTAATTGAGAGATATGCCTAAGATTGAGGACTCGCATTTAATTTGCTCTGGGAGTTTTGCAGATAAAGTGAAAATTTTGTCTACAGAAGTCTGTAAAAGGAAATGGGTAATGATGTTTAAGACAATCTCACTAGCTGAAAGAGAAAAAGAACAGTTTGACTAGGAAGAAATGATGTAGCAAGATCAGTTGAACAACACACAGAATCACAGAATTGTGCAAGTGAGAGGTAATCTTATTTATTTGCTTATTTAATTTTTTAATTTAAATTTTAGATTTTCAATTTAATTTTAATTTAATTTATTTGCTTATTTAATTT